>VZUI01022205.1:0-61530 GCA_013401135.1 Cettia cetti
GGGCTGAAAGTTGTCCTTGGTGTGCAGCAGGAGAAGGATTTGTTTTGTGTCCCTGCTGTGTGCAGAGCTGAGTGACCCTGCCTGTGAGCTCAGAGCTGCACCCTGGGCAGCACAGAGCCTCAAATACAGGGGAGATAAAACTTAAAGCATCAAGGTAACCACATTGCTGTCCATGTAAGGCACTGTCATTGTCATTCCAGAGGAAAAAGGCCTCTCCACATCCCCTCTGCAGAGAAGTACAGGTGGCACCCTGCCTGCTCTCCAGAGTAAGGGAATGATCCCTAGGTATGGGCTCAGAAGTGACTTGGGAGCTTGCAGGAGGTAAGGCCATGGTCCTACACTGGCACAGGTCATTATTCCATGGGTAAAGCTTCTGTAGTCAGCAGCAGTGAAAAGGAAAAAGATACCAGAAAGTTTTCACATTAAATGTTCAGGAAAAATGTTTTCAGATTTTCCAGTCTCTTGGAAGCATTTAAGCTATTTGGAACCTCCCTCAGCTTATGCACTGGAGAAGGAAATAAAAGACAAGACAAGGATTTGGACCATTTTGGGTCTATACTAGAACATGGAAGTTTTATAAGCCATTTTTCATCACAATATTTTTTCAAACTGCCCCCTCTCATCTCTCTCCACAAAGATGTGGAGAACCCACATTTCACTGACATTCCCTTTATAATTCTCTGATTCTGCTGCTTTGGTGCTTTTGGCAGAAACAAGTGTCTACCCAGCTCTGGCTTGGATTTTAGGGAAATACCTCTATTTTGCATTGATCCACCTGCTGCTTTTTTGGATCTTGCACATCCAATATCCTACAAGGCTCAAGTTTTTCTGTTTTGCAAGGAATCAGAGGCAAAGGACACAGGACAGGGCAACCTGGCATGAGTCAGGCAGTGCTGTCATCAGTCCAGAGTTTCCACAACACAGAAAGGAGAACATGGAATGATGGACAAAATATTAAACTGAAAGGAAGAAGCAGAGATCCTCCCCAAGCACTCCCTCACTGTTTCTCTGTAAACAAACAAACATATTAATAAAGGAAGAGGAAAAAGTCAAAGCCCTAAAAAGGAATAGGGACTATGAAAGCCAAGACATACAAAAATCCTGATAGAAAGAGAAGTGCTGGAAGCTGAAAAAGACAGTGAAACATAAGATGTCAGGGAGAACTCCATCAAGATTAGAAAACATTTTTATTATACTTGGCATTAACAACTGAAGTCCTCTAACTGTGGCTAAGATGTAGAAGGAACATCTATAACACTCCATTGTATATTAATTTAACATCAAGAAAAATGTAACTCTCTGGGAACATGAGGCCTCCTTGCTGCCAGCTGCCTGCTGTGCCAGCCTGGCTCCTCACCCTCCTTGCTCTACTAGCTAAAAACACTTCCAGAAGAGGATCAGAGAGGGCTGGGGCTGAGTTTGCTGTGCCACCAGGCCCTGAGAAGGGAGAAGCCAACGTGCTTCACTTGGGGACACCACCCAGGGAAGGGATGGAGCCACAATTCCACGGCACTGATGGAGATTTTCAGGGTTAGAAATGGTCCCTCAGGTTTTCCACCCTGAAACAGGCCCAGGGCTGCTCCGAGGGGTGCAGTGGGAAAATGGCCAAAATGCTGTGCTGGGAGACACCTCTGCTCCTGGCATCCTGGGGAGAATCTCCCCACTGGAAGGCTTGGCAAGCACTGGAACCAGGGAAGAGGTTCAGTCCCCATCCCTGGAGGGATTTACTGGGCATGTAGATGTGGCACTTAGGGACGTGGTTTAGTGGTGGGCTTGGCAGAGTTAGATTTACACTTGGATTTGATGATTTTAAGAGCTTTTTCCAACCTAAATAAATGGCTGCATGGGCTCTGTGTAATACCTCTGCCAAGCAGGAACATCACAGCTCTGTTTGATTGTCCTCCTGAAGCACACAGTGTGACCAGGAAACTGAAGAACCTCTCTCCTGTGCATAGGGACTTTCTCTCCTTTGTTCCAGCTTCTCAAAAAGATGAAAGAATGGGATTTCAAAGCCCTGGTATTTCCAGGGATGGAATATCAGTCACCAGCCCAGAACTTTACCATGCTGGGCACTGCTGAGGCAAACTCACACCTGAACAAAGCAAGTGCAGCTATTACTGCTGCCCTCCCAGCTGGTAAAGCAGATTTCTTGGTGGGGCAGTGGTTGGTGCAGAACATACCAAAAAGGAGAGGGGTTTGATTGTAATGTTTCACTTACAAGGAAAAGCTTTGAGCACTTTTCATTTCAGGGCTCAGTAGGCAAATCCTGGACCAGGGAAATGATGAGTGGCTGGTGTTCTCAACCCTCTCTTTTCCTCCCTCTTCCCAGGCTGAGGAATACATCAGGCAGGATCCTAACAGAGGGTGAGCAGAGGTTTGACAAACACAGGGCCAAGTACATAACAGAGACTTTCAAGTGGTTGTTCTGAGGCAGTAATTTCATGGTTTGTTCAGTTCCAGGCTTTAACCTCAGTGCCAAGAATCAATGCCACATAATAATGAAAAGTCTAAAGTAATTTTTAAATACAGAGAGAGAGAGAAATGCAGTACAAAATACAGCTAAAAATAAAAGAGCAAAAGTAAGCAAAGAAGGAATGCTCCAAATGGGCATGGCAGTTTCCTCTGGATCAAAATTAAGTCTTAGTTACCACCCAGTCTAGTGAACCTGGAGTGGATCTGGAAGACATTAAAGATTTGGAATACAAAACACAGAGTTGAAAAATTATATTTGATTACTAATTAAAATAAACTGCAAAAACAACAGCAGTGGGCTGCCAATATCACTGGTACTTCTGTAGTGCATCCAAATACACTGTGTGGAATTGCACTGTTCAGTCTTTGAAAGAAGAACATCTGAATAAAGATGCATAACCAAGTTTAGGACTTCAGAAAGAGTGCAGAGACATCAGCCCATCCCCTCTACGTTCTGAAGCTTAAAAGCCAAGCCCCAGCTGGGGCTTGAGACAGGGATGAAGACCTGCATGGATCAGGCTCAGACCAGGCCTGGTGCTCAGGCTGGATCCAGCTGGAATCCCCTGGGCCCACAAGCAAGGTGTGCAAGGGGAGGTTCTCAGGTGCCAACTCCCATCCTATATAAGATATATGCACTTAATTCAGTGCATCTTTTGGCCTTTCAACTCCAGAGTGTATTGAACTCCATAAAGTGCCTTTGAACTTTCATGGAAATGTCTTTATATATATTTTAATTTTTTTTTAATGGATATCAAGGATGCTTTAAAAGAAAAGCAAAGAATCTGGGGGTTTTGTTTGGGGTTTTGTTTTTTTTTTTTTGTTTAAAGCAGAGTCTGATGTAAGCTGGGTTCTACCAACTATCAATTTGTTCTAGACAGCCTGGGCTGTGACTCCAGCCATGCTCAGGGAAAGCAGGACAGCCCTGCTGGGAGCCTCCCAGAGGAAACACAAGTGCTGGCAGACCCCACGGCAGTGATCCCATGGATCAGGAGTCCAAAGAGCTCCTTATAGCTGGGAGACTCACAAGAGATTAAAGGTGCAACTGTGCTCCACAAAAAGCTGCCCTCAGAGATTTTGCTCCCAGAGGAACCTTTGTCCCTGTCCCTACTCCCATTCCCCCCTGGCAGGACTCCAGCCAGCACCAGTTCAGGGGGAGTGAAAGTCCTCCAGCATGAAACTTTGGAAGGAGCAGAGATGTGAAAAACTGATGAGATGACTGCACCATTTGTACTCGGGAAGCTGTGGTATGTTTTAAAGAGCTCGACAGTCTCTTTTGCCTTTGATGAATGACATACATTAGCCACCCCAAAGGCCTGCTCAGTAGCTGCCACCCCACTGCAAGATCTTGCTTTCTTCTCCATGGGAACCCTATAAATTCACTGTCCTTTCCTTGCAATCCATCTTCCTCCCTGCTTCTGTCAAGGAACTGCTTGAGCTTCTTTAATTCACCCACATTTTCCCAGGCACAGCTAAAAGCCTCTGCTTGTGTTCATGACAGGAAATGCCTGGTTATCTCTTAGGTAAACTGATTCATTAAATACAAAAGCTTCCAGGACAGTTTTTGGTCTTTTAAAAGCAGTTCTCAGTCCAGTCCTGTTGTCCCATTCCATTAATACAGAGTGTCTTTACCTTTGGCCAAAGCCCACAGCAATATTTCAAGACCCTACCAGGGACAATAGTGGTTAAGATCAGCACAGACCTTCCACAGGGCACCAACTCCTGAACTTCATCAGAGGGCTCCAAGGTCAGATGTTTGGCCTCAAGGCTGTTTTTCACCAAAGTGCATCCATTCCTCTTCCATGGTGTCAAAAAATCAGCAGTCAGTCACTTTGCTTGATGCTGTCTTTTGCCCTTTAAATGCATTTAGCATTGCCCTAGAGGAAAAATAAGACTGGTTTGTCAAATTTCTATGATTTCTAATCAATCCAGAACTTCTCCCCTTCTGCATTCTTTCCCTCTGCCTTTTTGTAAGTATTCAATAACAATAACAATAACAATAACAATAACAACAATAACAATAATAACAACAACAACAACAACAATAACAATAATGTGACATGGCAGCCCTGTGTCTTCAGCTTGTATGTTTGAGGAATATATACATACTTTTTAATACTTGGTGTATCTATATCTACTCCATGAGCCTAACCAAGCTCAGAAGCAATAGCAGCAGTTTTCAAATAAAATTAGGAAACTTCTACCCAAAGAAAATGGCACTCAAGTGTACCCAAAAATGCAAGTGCAGAAAGAAATGCCATGGTCTTTTTTTTCATCTGTTCTTCCTGCTTTCCACTCACGGTTTGAACAAATGCATTTTGGAAAGAGAAAGGGAAAAGGAAAGGGGGAACATGACATGAAGTATGTCTGCAAGGCAGGGTAGGAGAGGGAATGGGCAGATCCTGACCTCTCTGAGCTCACCAGGGGTTTGGCAGGCACCAGAGCAGGTCCTGAGCATCTCTGTGCTCCACACCCTGCCCCTGCCCAGCAGGACGTGGCCCCTCACACAGGCTCCAGAGGCAGCTCCATTGCACTAAAATCTGGGAGCTGGTGCCCTTGTGTTCCTTCTTTTACAAAAGAGGAATGTGTCTTGGCTGCTGAACAAGAACAGTAAAGATGGGTTGTAACAGATACAGTTAAACCGCTTAAACCAACTTTTCTCATTTCATCTCTTTGCCCTACCCCCCCTTCAATTCACATAATAAGCAAATCCACCCACTGAACATAAACATAAATAGATTTTCATGGGAAAGTTCATTAAAAAAAACCCTCAAGTCTTTTTTTTTTAAATAATTTAATAGATATGTCAATGAGCAGCTGTAAGCTAAAATCATCATCATTCTTATCCTTCTAACAAAATCAAACCTGGAATCTTCCTGGGTAATTCCCTTCTTTGCATAGGTCAAATGCATAAATTACATTACTTTTCCCCAGGCCTCCTCCACAGCCAAAACCAAGGCAGGATGAGCAATAAATTTCCTCACTAGATGGAGCAAGAGCATCTAGATAGCAGAAGGGATGCCAAAGTACTGCAGTGGGACTCCATTTACAAGCCTTGGAAAGCCACAGAGCTCTTGTCTTTTATTCCAGCACTGTCAGTGCTCTGCTTCAGTAGCTGAGCAATGCTCAAAAATCAGGGGGAATTCCCTGATGTGGTAAAGGTCTTCAAACTGAAATGTTCTTGCCATTCGTTTCTTCCCTGGTTCTCTCCCTCAATAATTGCTGGCAGACCTACACAAGCCATGCTCCTGCTGGCTTTGTTTCTGGAGGAACAGTGATTTTCAGTGGTGGTGTCTCTTGTCCAGCTCAGCCCCTTGAGCAGGGTTTGAGTTCCTGGTGGTGCAGGGACGCCTCAGCTACTGCAACCCCATGGCAGGAAGCTGAATTGATTTTTGTAGTCACTGTTGGTTCTCCCTCAGTGAAAAAAGTGCAGTTTTCAGTGATAAAACTCCTCCTGGGGATTACAGCACAGAGGGTGTAGCAGGGAGTTCCATCAGCCCAGCAAACCTGGAGGGCTGCAGTGACTCCTGGGTGTACTGGCTCTACTGACTGCAGGGGTGATGTTTTCTGCAGGTTGTCTGGCAGCTCCAGTTAAATCCACCACTGAGAGTTATTCCTGTTTCCCCACATCCTTAGAACTGTGGCAAAGTGTCATAATTTCACCCCAGCTCCCTGCCAGCCTCTGCACTTTTGAGGTAAACTGCATCGTCTCTCCTCCTCCTTCCTGAGACTTCACAGTGTCTAATAACTAAAATAAAACCAGTTTATTTCCTAACTGGAGATTCAGCAAGTCCTTTGTGATCTGGTATCTGATACTCTATTCTGAGGAAAACTTCTGGTGTGGAAAATACCACCACTGTTCTCTAGGGCTGAAGTTTAACAAAAATATTAACAAAAGAAAATAGAACGTAGACAAGCCTAAGGGGTTTTTTAAAAAATGTTTGTCAACCTTAATTATCAGCCCTGTTGCCAACTTGTGCTGCCTGTGTCTGCCACCAGAGGAAATGACGGGACAAACAGAAATAAAACCTACAGGCACAGAAAGTTACAAAATCCTAAAAAAACTGTCTTGTGTTAACAACAAATCACACAACGAGGATCATTCTCCCCAGCGTTCGATAATCCAGGATCAGAACGCGTCTTGGGTGCAACATGAGGAGAAAAAGTCCTCTTTCCCCACAACTTATCCCACCCCAAAACCCACACCCATCCTGCACTTTCAGCTGCCTTAGGGAGCTGCAGTTTTACACAGAGATTTGCAGTTTCTCAACACTTCATTGTGTTATTGATGTGAGAACAATCGCTTGGCGAGTTGAGGGATGTGCAGTGATTCTAAGGAAAAGGCAGCTCACAGCAAACATTCTTGGTGGGATGAAATCCCTCTGTAATGTATTTATCTGCCTTCCAGAGGGCTGGAGCACAGTGATTTTCCCCCAGGAATGTTGTCTTGCAACAGGAATTTTGTCCTTTTTGCCACCTTCCTTTCCAGTGTGACGTATTTCACAAAATGCCTGGGTAAATAGTATTGCATCCTGAGAAGGCTGAATTACCACAAATAAGAGGCAGAGCAAGATGCAAACAAAGGAATAAAAATGTTCTTAAAATGCCAAGTATTTTTGCAGCAGATTACAATAGCTTTTTTTTCCCCTTCCATCTTTTTGTCCTCACAAAATGTTTTCCTGTTGGACAAAGAGGCATAGACTTAAAACTGAGTTTTCTTCTGTTTTCTTAGACTATTTTCTATTAAAAAGGAATTTTGGAAAAAGAAAACCACTTCCCAAAATAATTTCCAGTTTTCATAAACAAAATATTTGTACCCCAAAGTTGTGGTTTCTCATTTCATTTTTTTAAATCCGTGGATTAAAAAAAAAAAAAAAAAAAAAGAAAACCACTTTTATCTTCTGAAATACTCTGAGAAGAAAAAAAAACCAAAAACAAAACAAAAACAAAACATAACCAGCTCTTCACAATAGTAGCATATGCTTGCTCCTGCCTTCTTTTATATAGAGATAGGCACACCTTGCTGCAGGGTTAGATGGGAGACTTCCAAGTGACACAGAAGGTGGCAGGAGGATTGTTCTCTCTGCAGCAGCACTCTTGCACTCCTCAAACTGCTGCAAGAGCTCTTTCAGCTCAATAAATGTCTGTGCACACAGTGAGACTGAGGTCTCTGGCTCAGGTTTGCTTGGATTCTCACTGTCAGATTCTGTATTGCCTTTATGGTCCTGCATGGGGAAGGGGTACATATATTCATTATCTTATGTATGGACTTTCAGAATTTTATCTCCACTTATGAACATTTTTCCTTATTTTGTGTGGAAAATGGGGTTGGTGGTGGTGCAGCTTTCCCATGTCCCTGATATATTTTGAAACCCCCTGAAGTTCCTGCCTGAGTGGAGGATTCACAAGTTACTCCTGATTACCCACGGTCCTGACTCTGACTTTGAATGAAGCAGCTCCCAGGCCCTGCATAAATCACAGAACCACTGAACAGTTCAGCTTGGAAGTTTAGGGAAAACAAATCCCACCCAGAGCTCAGCCTCCAGCAGCTGCACCCCGTGCACTGAACGTGCTCCTCAGCAAAAGAAACCTCCCAAACCAGCCAGGTCCTGCCCCTGCCATGGTCAGGGGAACCTTCCTCTAGAGCAGGGTGCTCAAAGCCCCACCCAGCCTGCCCAGGGCACCCACAGCTCCTCTGGGCAACCTGTTCCAGGGCCTCACCACCCTCACAGCAAATTTCTTCCAAATATCCAATCTGAAGCTGCTCTCTTTCAGCCTGAAGCCTTTCCCCCTTGTCCCATCCCATCCCCATGTCCCATCCCCTTTCCCCCACGCCCTTGGGGTCCCTCTCCATTTCTTTTAGGCTCCCCTCAGACACTGCCAAGCTACAATGAGGTAACCCTGGAGCCTTCTCTTCTCCAGGCTGCACAATCCCAATTCTCTCATAGGAGAGGAGCTCCATCCCTCTGATCATCTTGGTGGCCTCCTCTGAGCTCGCTCCAACAGGTCAATGTCCTTCCTGTGCTGTCTCCACTGTCTCCCAAAAACAAGGAGACAACTGAGAATTGCTGTCAGGGAGACTGGAGCTGCATGATTTGAAATGTCTCCTACCTGTAGGTTATATACACTGACACAGACACTGACAGGCTTGGCTCTGCAAAGGAAGAAGTCCTGAAAGGATCACTGGGGTCAGGATTGAGCTCTTAATTATCAAATGCATCCAATTAAACTGACTGCAAAGTAAGGACTGGATGCTGACATTAATACTGTAAAATATGTCTTACAGTCACAATTGCATCAATGAGAACTATAACACACTGATTTCCTGAAGCAGTTTTATTTATTTCAAGTGGTTTGAGCTTGAGAAATGCAACTGGAAAAGCACAACAAATGTGTATTTCTTGGTGGTTTGCCTAGATTTGTTACAAAGCTGAAATCTAGACACTGGTCAAATGGTTCTTTATGGATATTGGTCATAGGTCTTTTTTACTTTAATTTCCTGTTACATTTCTATTTAGAATTTGAAATTGTCTGTCCTGAGAATTTCCCTTGTGGTTGCTCCACTTCAATCAGAGAAATTCATGTGGGCATTTTCTGGAAGCTAAGTATGCAGGTCTGAACTTTTTCTCAACTGTTTGGATTGCAGCTTTCAACACCAGAATTCTGCAAAATATTTAACACTCCAGTAAGGACCCAGCTCCCTCCACTTTGACCCTTCTCCCCAGCAGGACCTGCTGGAGCCTGAAGAAAATGAAAACCAAAGGTGTGTAAAGCCTTTGACTTTCTAAGAAAAGATGTGGATGTGTTTCTCTCCTGACACACTGCATTGACCCTGATGGAATCCTCCTTGCTTGTGCAATCACAGCAACCAGGAGCAGGGTCACAGCCCTGGGATGTTCTTTGGACACTTTGGATTTGCCTGTGCTGCAGCTGAGGAGCAAAGAGAGGCTGCAGACATCCTCTCAGGGTGGCTTTGGGCAGCACAGGACACTGCAAGGCATGCTGGAAAGCCACAGCCCTAAATGGGGTGGAAAAGAAGCTGAAGTCATACAGGACACCAAGTTTGCTGGGTCATCTTCAAGGACAGCAAAATCCAGCCTTGGGGCAAATGATTAAAAAGATATAAATGTAACTATCCATGGTTTTGTTTGCATGCTATGTGTATCACCTACCAAAATCAACTCTGCAGCTCACAAAGCAACCTAATCAGCCGTGGTGATGCCTCTGTAAAACACATCCTAAATCAGATCTAGTCACACTGGAGCTCCCTGAGTCACTGGAGAGAAGAAAATCGTGGGAGGCCACTATTAATCTCAGCTAAATGAAATGTCTAAAATGGGTCTGATGATTCACATCCTAAAAAGGGCTGCTGGTCCTTCTTATCAATCAAAGGAGCCAAGGGAGAGCCCTGCTCCAGTGGGATATTTACACTGCAGACAAGTCCAAGGAGGTGAGGCAGAGCCTGTCCCATCAGTCCCCCTGGTAAAGAAAACAGTGTTATCAGGAACATGCCTTCAAGTGCTTCATCAAAAAAGGCAGGAACTCTTCCTCCACTTCCAGCTTGGCATCGTGGTTGTTTAAATTGAACTTGAAAAACTTCCTGGCTATTTGCTACAGCATTACAAGGACTTGTGAGAATATCTTCATTCTCTGCCTTTTGCAGAGCTGGAAGTGGCCAGACTGTTTTTGGACATGGATTTACTTGCATGAATGAAATCTTGCAGAAATACCTACAGCATGGTTCTCTACCAATGCAATGTAAATTGCCACTGAAGACTTCTGAGCTCTAGTCTCTACAATTTTTACACAAGAAATGCTTATTACAGTTCTCGTAGCATGAGTGAAGAGGCAGGTAAACTCCATTTTAAAAACAAATTAATCTTTCAAGCACATTGCAAAGATAAAATGCACAAAGCTGTTGTAAGTAGAAGGCAAGGTAGAAATCTCAAGCTTTCCCAGAAACCTCATTTTATTACTCAGAGCTCCATTAGGTTGATGACCAGGCTAGAATTCAGGATTATTCATGCTTTGCAATGTCTAGCCCTCTTCCTGTCCACCCATGGAGTCTGCTGTCGTTAAGGGCCCTCCCAGGAATCTCACAAGAAATGCACTGACAAGATAGCAAGGTTGCATTTCCAAGCCTGCTCTTAATTTCTGCATCCTGGGGGAAAAAGAGCTGCTGGGGAGTCTGGACCTCCACCATTTGCTGCAAGGAAAACAAGGCTCAGGAGCCCAGGGTGTAAGAATCAAGGTGAGCACAGCAGAAGGAGAGTGTAAAGTGCTAAATTCAGTGTTGTGTTTTCAGTCAGGAGTTCTGTGGTCACCAGTGGACACCTTGGACACACGAGGGCTGGAGCTGCAGGACAAAGGCACTTCCCCAGCCACCTCATCCTTTTTCCCCATGCTGCCTCAGAGCTGGACAAGATCACACGTTCACACACTCTGCACCCACTCACACAGCTCTTCAAGTGACCTGCTTTTACAGAAATGCTGAGTTCAGTGGAAATTATTGTGCATAACACTGGAAACAGGCACATAGGAGGCAAACCTATTATAGGTTTAACATGAACCAAGACCAAATAACCAGGCTTTGTGGAGCCTTTTTTCTCATCTCCATGAAAACCAAGTCAAAGCTGCATAAAACTGGAAAATAGATTGCCCAGTGTTTCAACAGCCCTTAGGTGATCCTTTGGGGAGTACAGGAATATCTAATATAGCACCCCTAATATTTCTGTAATTGATTTTTCCATTCGTTAACATCCAATTCCTCTTTATTCCTGGCACGCCACCCTTGGACACTGAAGGAATTAACATCAAGCAGTGCCTGTTAAGTATGATGCTTGTTTGAGGGGTGTCATTAACAAAAGACCTGGTCCATGAGGTGATGAACAACCACAGATCTCAGCAGCAGTGATGGAGGCACACACTGGTTTTGCCCAGCCACTAGGAAGTTATTTGTCATTTAGCACTGCTGAGCCCCCCAGGTGACAGAGCTCTCCTACTGCCCCCATCAGATCCAACAAGTTCCACCAGTGTCAGCTGTGAAAAACTGCTGGGCATCATGGTGGGGGAGAGCTTCACTGGAGGAACAGAGAGAACAGAACAAGCAGATAAAAATTCTTAAGAGGAACACAGGTCACTCAGTGGTTCTCTCACGTGGGTGGCTTTTTCCAGCTGAAATATAAAAATCCTCGTTTTCCCCTGTGCATCGTTGGAATGCAGACAGGACTGTAAAATAGAAAATGTGATCCAGCTGGAAATCCATACCTCAGCACAGCAGTTCTCAGGCTTTTTCAGATGCATCTCCCTCTCTATTGCACACTCGAGCCTGTGTCCCCCCATGGAAGCTCCTCTGAGAAGCACTGTCTGAGGCTGGCAGGACAGCATCCAGGAGGGTGCCATGGAAGAAGGATGTGGGAACACCTGGAAGGTGCTTTGTGGTTGGATGGATTAGTTTAGGGTGGGGTCACACCAGGGGACAGGGGAAAAAAACCCACAAACCTGAGAAGATGTGAGAAATACAGTAGCCAAAGGCACCACCCAGAGCCAAGTAATAACTCTTACCCAAACAAACTCCAAGGACCAGGTGAGTTTTCAACCAACTGGAATTTGTTTCTTTATTGTGCAGACAGCAGCTTTCTATGGAAACCATTTTGGCATTTGCCAGTGTTTTTTTTTTTTTTTTCATTGTTTTGAACAAAGATATCAGTATTTCTGGTGGATTCTGACCAAATCTGATTCATGCTTTCCAAGCTAAGAAAATAGGACCAAAATCCAAGCTCCTGTGGAATTTGAGTTCTAAGGTATCAGAAGGGAAGGGCAGAGAAGCTGAATAAGGAACTAGAGGACAATAGGATATAAAGTACTAGTGCTAGTTAAAAGGAGGAATTTCTGGCCATGGAAAACACTAGAGCCAGCCACACAGAAGGGAAAGCACAGAATATAAGATTTCCAGTATTGAAACAAAGTACTTTTCATTCCTGTAGGGTCTCCTAAAGTTTTCACCTGAGAAAATGAGGTCTGGGAATGTTTATTCTGTTTTGCTATTGTCCAACAAAAACTAAGCATCAGTTCCCACAACATCTCACGAAACTGAAATGTGCATGCTCATGGACTTTAAAAATTCCTTCAGAGATATGGGCTGAAGTGTACACCAAGTGCAAAAACAAAAGCTCATGAGCTTTGCATCACTAACCAGCACTTTTCACAGCAATGTGTTGGGGAAGGTCATAGAACAAGAATGAGAATTTACTTTGCAAGAGTCTTTTTCTATCAGCTACACCTACAGATTCACTGTACTTGAATAACTCACATCAGTCCACATATTTCAAGATAGGTGTAAGGGGATCTGAACTGTCTTTCTCAAGGTCAATTTGGCAGCATGAAAAATACTTATAAATTTCCACAAATTCTGACAGGGAGAGAAGAACACAAGAGCCCTTGGAAAAAAATAGTGCAAGAGTATCTGAAATCACACCCCTGAAATCACATCCATGAAATCCAAGGCACTTTCCAATCCATGTTCTTTTTACTTTGGCATCATTGCTGAGCACCTTTTCTCATGCAGCACTGACTGGAGCTGCTGATGTGAGACTAAAGCAGGACTAACCTGCACAAGTGACCTTAGATGATGAGTGCAGTTTATTCCACAGCAGAACTAACTCACCCTCACACCACTTAAACCACAGGGCAGCTCTGGCAGAGATAAAACGTGCTGCCTCTCCGGAGAGGCTGATTACACCTTGCTGTCCCCACGGGCACACAGGAGTGTGAAACTCACCCTGTTTTCCTGTGCATGCTTCACCACAATGCACTTGCTCCACCTGTTGTCCACTTGCTTTTCTACAAGTCCATCTACAGCTGGATTTTGTGGAAGTGCTTTGCCTTTAGGGAAACTCAGGGATCTTTATGCCTGTTTTCTCACTCCTAGCACAGCCAGTATCACTGCCTTCCATAGAGACTCTGGAAAAAAAAAACAACCTGCAGCTCAGGAAGAGCTGAAGAACCACAGATGCTACAGGTCTAGCTCAGCTTTAATCACAGTACTTACTGTGCCAGTCAGGAAAGCAGCATGCTCTGGGTAGTTAATCACTCAGCAAGGCACCCTCAGTCCAGGTGATGGGATTAATAGCACATTCACATTGCTACTTTCCAGCTCTTCTGCTAGATTATCACCAGCACAAGGAGGAAAAAATGGCTTTTACTGAGAGAAACACTTCCAGTAAACAGCTCTGGCAGCATCAGGGTGCTCCAGGTGTTTTCAGCTGTGCCCTTTGCCCCTGGTGGGTGGAAAAGACCAGCCTGGGAGATGGCAGCAAAGCAGTGCCTGGCTGCTCTGAGGCCAGCAGCAGCCCAAAGGCAAGCATGTGCTGTCACTGCATTCACACTGCTGTCCTGGGAGAATTTCTTCTCCCAAATTAATATATACTAATACTTTCATGCAAACACCAGGCTGAGGGTGAGGAAATACCCACGGGCTGTGCTGAGGGGGAGCTGGGAGAGACCTGAGGAAGAACATGGCTCTGCTAGTGAGCAATAATGCTTGCAGACACAGCATTTGTAGTGCCAGGGGTCCCATTAGGGCCACAACTGCTTCCTGAAGCCTGATAAGAGTAACTGCAGCACCACAGCAACAAGCACAGACTAATGTGAGCTTTCAGATTAATATCAGAATAATCTGAAGGGATCCCACAAGGATCATCTACATTGCCATCTCCAGCTGAGCTGTGTCAATGCCCCTCCTTTCAAAAGAGCCATCAGGAGTCATCTTCAGGCCACTGGGAGGGACAGCACAGCACCAGCCATAGTCTGGTATCTGCTGCCCTCCCCTGCTCTGTCAGCAGAACGGGAAGAGCAAGAACAGGGAGCCTCTTCCCCTGCTCCCCCTTTTTTCTGCAGCATGAGGACAGAAGCTGGCTGCTAAATCCTGCTGGAAAAGCCCCAGGAAGGCCTGGCTGCTGAGGAACAAGGAGAAGGGCAGTGGGAGGAGGAGGAGTGCCATGTCACAGCCATCCTGCTCTCTGTGCTAAGCTGAAGTTCCCCCTTATATTCACCACCCCCAGAAGCTCTGGCCACCATAGCACAAGGAATCTGTTGAGCACAGCTCCAGAGGGAGATTCCAAACCCTTCTGCACCCTCTATTTGAATCATCAGTCAGCTCCCACCACAGCTCTGAGCCTCCTGGAGCAGCAGAGTTGTCACATCAACTTCCTCTCCTGCCCATGGGAATTTAAAGCTGAGGAGATGCTGAGGGCAGCAGAGAAGCCAGACAAGGCAAGTGTCATTTATTGTGAACTTTGAGAAGGAGCACTCTCCACAAACTAAAATTAAAAAAAAAAAAGAAAAAAAAAAAGCCAAGTTGAAATTTTGAAAATGTGACTAGGTAGAGAGTCAGTCTCTCCTCAGGCTGTGCAGAGCAGGTTCACAGCCAAGGCCTTGGCACAGATGTATGGCAGGCAGAAACCAAGCTGGTCTTGAGATCTTTTCCTAACACAGGAAACAGTGGACATGGCTCTGGAACAATCTGAGGTGTTACTAAAGCAAAGTACAAAAAGGGATGGGGGAAAGGGAGGGAATACACCTTAAAATACCAATACAATTTTGAATTGGTTGGCAGCAGTGCCACATGAACTGCAAAATGATAAACATCAGTACACAAATGGCTCAGACAGTTCTGTTCCATTCCCCACTCAATCTCAATACAATGACAAGACCAAGTTTTAAAAAGTCTGTTTCTTTAGGATGCTTTTTTTAAGCCCCACAGCTGCCTTCCCCACTTCTACCTGAATGTCCAGCTTTTTTTAGGACTCTTATTGTGCCTCCCAGCATCCCAGGCTTTCCATGTGAAGGTCAGCAATAAGAGGCAGCCCTCAGCAGGCTTGCAGTTCCACGTGCTGTCATTGGAGTTCCAACTCTGCTTGGCATCCAAGTCCTTTGGAGAGTGAAGGGGTTGGCTTTGTCTCCAGAAGCCACAGTTTTAAACACACCACCAAAAAGCAATGCTTCTTACTAAAAGGAAAAGCAAGCATGGGAATCAGTAAGCATTTGTTTAGATCCACTGTTCTGGAACTAAAGTTCCTTGTTCCCAAGTAAAAGCCCCCATAATTTTGAAGGGGTGTGAATTCCCTCCAACACAGCTTCCTGACATGTCAATACGTGGAGGTGTTGGCTCCAGCACTATTTGAACCCAATCAACTGCATGATGTGTGATAAACAACTGCTTGAGAAGTTTTGGAACCCTGAAGGTCAGTTTTATTTACTTATCAGCCCTGAGAAGAAAACAAAGGGGATAGGATTAGAAGGGGAAAAAAAGACTGAAGCCAGATTAAATTCTATTTTAGGTGAATTTATTGAGTTATAAAGAATCTGCCAGCTCCACCATATTTACAAAGGTTTTCAAGAGGACCTAAAGTTATTACTGCTATTGAACCACACATTAAAATTGCATAAACAAACCAATTCAACCACATCCATTATGTTAACTATAAAAACACCATTTACCTTATAGGATTTTGAGGCATACTCAAACATAGGGAAAAATGCTTCCCAACCACTGATCTCTAAAGCAAGATTCTCATTTCTCCCTTTGATGTAACTATGCCTGAAGATCAGGAATTCTTATGCCACTGTTGATGGAATTTGGTTTCTGTTCCTCAATATACATGGTTTATGAATCAGGATTTTAATTAAAAGGTTACTCAGAACTGCAAGGCATTAAAATAATCTTGAAGAGCACAAAATCCCCAGTTGGTTCCATCTGATACTTTTGCAAGGTGTTATTGCTGCCAGATGTGCACATAAAATCCTGTCATCACTTTGGAGCCACAATCCAAGCAAAGAAACTTCCCAGAGCACTGTCACTGTTCACATCCCAAGCAGCACTATAGAAACAGCACCTCCTCAAAACATCACACTGATGTCCTCATCTTCCTGTCCATGACTCAAAGGATGATTTCAGTCAATTTCATCCATTCAGCTGCAACTAATGCTCCCTAAATCCCCTCATCCACCTTGCCATTCCCCTCTCCAACCACAGAAGAGATCATGGATTCTCTGAGACAAGGGGAGGAGAGAGCCTATCTCCCAGTTCAGCTGGCTGTCACATCCTGAAGAAGTTCTGCATTGCAATCCCACAGTGCCAGAGGGATGTGGCCTGTGTGCTCACACATCCTGAAGAAGTTCTGCATTGCAATCCCACAGTGCCAGAGGGATGTGGCCTGTGTGCTCTCACACCTGGATGCAGGCAGTTCCCACTGGCAACACGTGGCTCTGCTAGTTTTGTTTACAAGTGTACAGTAACTTTTACTTGATATTAAGCTTCCCACCTTATTTAATGTTTGGGGAAGAATTTATTCACTTGAGTGCCAGTGACCCTTCTTAGGGGTTTCACAGATGAAGGTTTGCTGATCAGCAGCCTAAGGCTGTAACACTCACTTGGAAACTATCAACTAAGATTCAGAGTTACCCTAAGCACAGAAAACTAAAACCTCAGAAACTAAGTCAGCATCAAATCCAGTAGCAGAGAAGCTGCTAATATCATTTCAGAAGAAATAAAAACCTAAACAACCAAAAAACACTGAAATATCTCTTGTACAAAGAAAGAGGAAACCTACCAGCTTTGTTTAAAAGAGAAACATGTAACTTTGTTCCTACTGCAAGGGCTACAAAAACAAAACCAAAGAGCAGCCCAAGGACCATTCATGCATGAGAAAATACCTTCTAGCAAGCAGTCTTTCCTGGAGGATGTGCTACTCTAATGTGAGCTGGCACCACACCTGCAAAGTCTTGCTCCACACATCAGCAAGACTGTCAGAGGCACACCACACTGTCACACTGCTCTCCTCAAAGGAAAAAAGCATCCTCTCACACTTACAGAGCAAGCCACAGAGCTGCTCACTGCAGAGCAGCAGCTCCCCTAGGATTTTACAACTTTATCAGCACATCAGGGAAATTCTCATCAACACTGAGATTAGGAGCTGGGCCATGCTGAGGACACATTCAGCTCAAGCTGCACACACACAACTGTCACCCACTTGGAGATCCAAGGGCAGAATCAGATGCTCAGCTGTTGAGACACTGGGTCAGATAGAAACTTTTTAACAATTTCATATTTGCAGGTAAAATTAAGAGCAAGTCTTCAAAAAACTTACCCTGGTGCTCGTGTACATAAAGAGAACACCAGGCTGCCACACTTGCTACTCTGCATCCAACCAGGGGATGAAGGGGTCAAATCCAGTGCCAAAAAACAGCAAGGCCACACTCAGCAGGAAGGATTGTGAGGAGAGGTTCACAGGAGAACACCTTCAGGCAGGGCAGAACATCCTTCCTTACTGGCAGGATGGCTGAAGGAGCTGCACCCAGCAACACTGCTGCTTCCTGCCTCTCTTGCAGCCCTTCAGAGAATTGGATACAGATAATGCCCCAGTAATGCCACTGTGGAACACATTTACTGAGATACCTTTGCAGCTCAGGAAAGCTTGGAGGGGTTTTTCCTACATCACTTCTGCTGAGGTGAGCAGGGGTTATTTCTCAGCTTGGCTAAGGGGTGGTCAAACCTCTAGCACACATTATCAAAGTGTTGCAAAGGTATTCAGGGCCCTCACTAGGAGCTACATGGTAATTTAAACATTGAGCAAAAAACCTTTGTGCTTCTTTTGTGGACTAAAGTCTGACTTAAATCCTATTACTGCAAGCCAGCAAAACACAGTGATGGTAGGCTTTGCAAAGATGGTGGAGGAAAAGGGATTCCATCTAGAGTCCTTAAAAACTGAATACAGTGTAACAAAAGACAACTATGATAACTCTAGTAGTCAGAACATCTCTACAAAATTCTCTGGACCATGAACTGGCCACAGAAGACTAAAAATAACAAAGGCAGAGAGTTTTCCAGCTGGAAGTGTTCTGAAAGACTGAAGGAAATCCATCAAGAACAAGTTAACACAGCTATTGTGACACAGAAGAATCATAGTTGGTAACAATTGTCTGGTTCCATTTTATCAGTGACAGTTTTAGTGCCTGTAACATCCTGGACTCCACTCAGTCCAGTAAGCTGGTGCTTTTCTCCTTAACAGATGAGGACTGATTGCTGGTAGACACCAATAACACATCCCTTTATTTCCCTACTGGGCCATCCTCAGTGGTGGATCTGGGGCAGACTGCCCTGGGAGTTCCCATTACCTGAATCATCTCTTCCTTTTCCAGTGTTGAAAACCTCTCACTGCGAGCTAAATTCCAGTTTTTGAAAAGGCAGAGGGTTAAACTATCAACCTGAGACTCAACAATTGTCCCTTCCAATTCTTTCGTGCTCGAAATTGAGACATTCACACAGCACAACCTCGCAGTCATACACACCATCACACTGAACACAGCTGTGTTAGACAGTGGGGTTTGACTTCTCAGCAGATTTTACTTTCCCTTGATCTTCCACTTTTTTGATGGCAGCTTGGATGGCTTCTTGATCACCCAGAAACTGGTGAGGGCCCAGAGGGTGCAAGTTCTCATCGAGTTCAAGGAGTATGGGCACACCAGTGGGGAGGGTGACATTGATGATGTCCTCATCGGAGATGCCTGCCAAAGAAAAACAAAACAGAGTTACACCTGCAGCTTCCTCACTGCCTACTGCCTTATTTCTGAGGTTACCCAGCCTCTAAAGAGCCAAGGGCACCTTCCAGCCCCCACCAACACCACCAGCCACTCCAGGACAATTCCCAGCTAGGCCACAGCTTGGGAAGTGCTTTAGGGACAGCTGAAGGAGGGAATCCCCATCAAGGTGAGGACAGTTCCTTCACTTCTTCAGCCTCAACGTGTGAGATAAATAGGAAGAGATTGCCCTGGGGACTTTTTTTCACTTGACTAAAAGAAATGTGTACCTGGAAACAAAGTTTATTTTATGCAGATGTGCAATTAAAATATTCTGGGCTCTCATCTCAATGAAATTGCTGGTTTTTATATCAAACACATCCAAAGCCTCCAAGTGAATTTCAAGGCCAAATTCCCCACTAGGTCTAAATAGTTGCATTAAAAGCAGTGAGTGCAAAGACATTATCCCTCAAAAAAATCAGGCAAAAGAAAGCTAGTGTCATTGAGAATGTCAATATTTCCTTTTTCCTCTCCTTTTGAGAGGCACTGAGAGTCCCAGCAGCAGCCTGCTGTTGTGCAGCAGGGCAGCTTTGAGTAGTTCACTTAGAAAATGCACCCTAAAGTAAAGACACCATCTGAACTAGCCCAAGGTGCAGCAAGCAAACATCCTCCAGGAGCAGCTGACAAAACAGATGGTCCTCAGAACACAGGGGTGTGAATTTACCAGAGATTTTCACATTAAGTAGAAAAGCAGAGCCATCATATTAACAGGAAAACACACACCAGTCAAGCAACTCAGCAACAGGGGGGTGACAACAGGTTAGAAAAACCAGAATTGTTCATGAGGTGAGGATGCTGTGTCCCTGCCCAGAGACTACACCAGCACCCTTCTGCAGTGACCTATTCTTGCTTTGTGCTCAGCCCTTGGGTGAGCCCCAAGTTTCAGAAGGGCACAGAGCACCAGAAACAAACCTTTGCAAAAAACTTACACCTTGTTACATGTTGAGCATCAGCCCATTGAAACAAGTCACACTCAGCTTAAGCAAGTCTTGCATACAAGGGACAAATAATTCACCTGGTGTAGGCCACAGAATCAGACCTACAGGGAAAAAAAACCTCAAAGAATACCTAAAATTTAAAAACAGCACAGAAATTAATGGGAAAAGTAGTGCATCCATTCACCAGCCACAAGCATTATTCTGAAGGACTTTGCAAAACAAGCAGCCAGGCTGCCTGAGCTCTGATTTCAAGGATTCTTAAGCATTAGATTTTGACAACACCACATCACCATGTATATTCCCAGAGAATCTGTCCCTAGGAAGTGTTCTGACCACCTCCTAAGTTCAGTCTCCCAGACTAAACCATTCATATACACACAAAGCACATGAAGTCATGCAGGAGAGTTTAGGCAAACCACAGAATGTGGTCAGGAGACATGATATTTAAAAGTTTCCTCTGGAGATGGATTAAACAAAACTAGCTGTAGCTACATGGATTCAAAAATGCATTTTAGTGTTTTTACAGAACACAGAGCGACCACAATGTCAACTAGCACTGATTTACAAAGCAAAACAGTGCAGCCTAGGATAAACACAGCAGCAAACATGATGGGTTTTCTCCTCAGGACTTTTCCTCATCCAGAATTGCTGCCCCACAGGCAGAAGTCTGGAAACCCAAGCTGAAGTCAGATGAAAACCCTGAAGAAACAGTGTCCTGTTGCTGTGTAGAGTATTTCTGTTCTTCAGGAAGCAAGAAGCTGAGCAGGCTGGTCTCCCCAGCTCTGTGGTTGCAGGGAGAGCCCAGCAGAACACTCCCCAGGCAGCAGGCCAGGAGGACAGCACAGGGATGGCACCTGGCAGCTGCCATGGCTGCAGTGGGAGCTCTCTGCTATCCAGTTACTCCATGTGCTGTAACTGTAACCAGCTGACCTTTTCCTGCCCTCCATCCCAGCCGACCTGAGTCACGCCCCAGCCCACGGCACGGGGAGGAAGGGTGAAACCAGGGCAAGAGCTCACTGCTGACTGCAGGGTGCAGTGGTAAATAACACCACTGAAGAAGCAACAGCCTCCCCTCCAGTTTAATACCCAAGCCTGGGTCTCAGCACTCTGAAATACCGTGCTGCTGGAAGCAGTTTTACCCAAGAAGGTTTAAAATCTTGGCCCTACCTACTTAGAGCCCTGAGAACCCACAGACATGACTGAAGTACTCGGGATGACTTCCTCAGGAGGCCAGATCAAACACTGACCAGGGAGCTGCACTCCTCCAGTGGTCACCTGCCATGCTGTGTCCTGAGAACACTGTTCCTCATCTGTACACAGGCACAGCAACACTCCAGTTATTTAGTACAGCACTTTATAAAAGAGACCTTTCAAAATCACATTCCAAATTCTTCCCCAGCTCACTTATCCTCCACTTAACCAAACACACCACCTGGAAATATCTCCAGGAAAGCTTCATGTGGTAGCCCATGGAGTGTTTTGAAATATTTGTACCTTGCAAAGCCCTACAGAGAAAGACCTCACTGATTTTGAGCACCTACAGCACTTTCACAGGGGCTGGTTCAGCTTCCCCTTCCCTCTCACCTGTTCTTACCAAGTTCCTCCCTTCTATTCTTATGGTCAGAGGAACCCAAAGGCCACAAAAGCTATTGGGAATAAACAACAGCCCTCCTCTCTGCATTCAACTGCACTGGAGGCCAGATGATTCATCCAAGAAAAGATCATACACAGGATCAAATGCATAAATTCAGCCACAAAAGCTTGTTTAATACTGGTGCATTGTAATTGAGTTCCAAACCAGGTCACAGCACCCTTCCCACGTGCTTAATGAAAATAGTAAAGCTTTAACCCAGTAAGGTAAATATTCAGAGCCACTTTCTGCCCTCCCTGCAGGCTGACAGAAGATCTACCTTCAACAGGGCACAGGAGGGAAACAAGCACAGGGTTAGAATCTGGCTTTTGATCTTGACAGAATGTTATCTTGCTGTGCAAATTTTAAGGAAAGAAAGATGAGTGGGTTACAACCGTGGTTGTTGCATATTATTTATGTTTGTTTCACCCATGTGTGCCAAGACTTTGTGTTTATTAGGTTTGCACAGCCAGGCTTCAGTAGTAGGAGCTACAGTGAGGCCCCAGAAAGGAACTGGGGTGGGTTGACCTTAGCTGGGCACCAGATGCCACCAAGCTGCTCTATCACCCTCATCCTCAGCACAATGGGTGGGGAGAAACGACACAAAAATGACTTGTGGGGCATTTTACTAAAAGGCATTTTACTAAAGCACAAGTAGAGGCCAAACACAGAAGCAAAGAAAAACAAAGGATTGATTCTTTACTTCCCATCAGCAGGCAATCCAGTCACTTCCCACAACCAGGGCTTCAGTATGCAGAGCTATTGCTCCAATGTCACTACAAATGCCCTTCCTCCTTTCTCTGAGCTTTTACTGCTGAGCAGACATCCTATGGGATAAGGAATATCCCTTTGGTCAGCTTGGGTCAGCTCTCCTGGCTCCATCCCCCCCAAGAGCTTGCCCAGCCCCAGCCTATGTGGGGACAGTGTTGGAGAGACATTCCTGATGCTGTGGGGGCACTGCTCAGCAGTGGCCAAAACACAGGCCAAGGTCAATTGCAATAAGGCCCAAAAAGCTGCCAGAAACAAGCAGCAGAAGCACTGAGAAAAGACTGGGGAAAATGACAGGGAGAGCAATTCCATCTCATTTCAAGAGCACTGAGTTGTTAGACCTCAAACTGTTTCCTGCAACTGCACTCACATAAGCAGCATTTCCTTAAGAAGGCTAAGCAGCAAAACCAATGGAATAATCCTATTAAGACACACCTAATCAGCACACAATCCACACGAGGTGTCACAATGTACAGCATGTAAACTATTGGAGTACTGCTGGAAATTCCAGAATCAGGCATTCCACAAACCCCTGCTTTGAGGTACTTGACACCTGGGTTAAATGGCTGGGAAGAAAGAAAAGTTGAGACAGCCCCACCAATCCTCGTGGTAAATCAGCCCACTGGGCTTGGTCTCCAATCAGCACTGCAACAGAAATGGGACAAGGTGGTCACAAGGATTACACTCATGTCTTCATAAAGGGGCACAGCAAGAGGGTTCCAATATGAAGCACTGGTTATTAGATTAAAAAAACAAAAACTATTCTACCCCAAAGAATGAGAAAAAAGCCACAAATAGATCCTGTGCATCCAGGATGGTCATGACAGATTTATTGGGATGCATTTTCTATATTGGGATATAGAGCAGTATTTACACAAACTTTAGCAAGTGCCTGCTCTCTGCAGAACTCCCTGTCACATAACTTTTAAGTACAAAATTATCAGGGTGACCAATCAGAGTAACATGAACATCTTCCACAATCTGAGCCAAGCATTTTTATTCTGTTGTGTTATAGCAATGTTTTTTTAATTAAGAGATGGTTATCACACACCTGACAAAGCAGCTGAAAAAAACCCAAAAATAATGTGAGCCTGCAGAGTTTTTGTCTATCTAAACCAACCACAAAGTTTGTTTGAATACAGTAGTTATAAATGAACAATGAGAAACAAAATGAAAGCATCTGGCTCTTTCCTTAACTACATTAACCTAATTCTCTCCCCTTTCCACATCTCCCAGTTTGCTTCCTTGACCAAATTTCTACTTCCTCCTTGGAGACCACAGACATCATTACCTTGCCCAGGTAAGCAACACATGACAGAACAAGACACAAAGCTCCAAGCCACTGAGTAAGGAGGAGAGGGGAAGGCTAAAACAAAGGCCCTTACCTTCCACGTGCTTCAGCAAGGCCCTGCTGCTGTTGCCGTGAGCAGAGATGAGAATCATTTTGCCACTTTTCAGTTCTGGCACTATCTTTTCATTCCAGTAGGGCAGGAGTCTATCAAGCACATCTTTGAGGCTTTCAGCCTTGGGGAGATTCTCCTGAGGGACGTCGCCGCACTTGTAGCGGCGGTCGTTGTAAATCTCGGCGTAGTAGGGGTGGGATTCCGAGATGGGAGGCGGGGTAACGTCGTAGCTTCTCCTCCACATCCTCACCTGCTCCTCGCCGTGGTTCAGGGCCATCTCCGCCCTGTTCAGCCCGATCAGCGCTCCGTAGTGACGCTCGTTCAGGCGCCAGGAGCTCTGGATGGGGACCCACTCCTGGCCCATCTCCTGCAGGATCAGCCAGGCGGTCTGGATGGAGCGGCTCAGCACCGAGGTGAACACCAGGTCGAACTCGAAGCCCAGAGCTTTGAGGTGTTTGCCGCAGCTCTGAGCTTCCTTGATGCCGTCGCTGCTCAGCTTCTGGTCCACCCAGCTGCAGAAGCGATTCTCCTTGGTCCAGGCTCCCTCCCCGTGTCTCAGGAGAACCAGCCTATACTTTGCCATTTCGGTTGCAGCTTAGCACAGACGGCAGCTGGTCTGGCATCTACGAACGATACATCTGCACCAAACACATGAAATAGACACATCAAACATCCCATAGATAATGCACTACAAGTAGCAATATGGCAGTGGAAAGTAAACAACTATCAGCATCAAAACAACCAAAGAAACGAGTGTCTGCTGACT
Source organism: Cettia cetti (assembly GCA_013401135.1). Classification (NCBI taxonomy): domain Eukaryota; kingdom Metazoa; phylum Chordata; class Aves; order Passeriformes; family Sylviidae; genus Cettia; species Cettia cetti. Next base: position 24,613 of record VZUI01022205.1, read on the forward strand.
ATGATTTTACAATTGAGAGTGGGAGGAATTCCAAAGCAAGGGACCTCATGTGGGAAGGAAAGTGCCATCCTTCTCCCAGCTTGTTGCAACTAGCTCACTTAAACAATTGATTAGGAGCAGATTTGTACAAGCTGTTTCAGCCTACAGGTTTCCCTCAAGTGCTTAGAGCCTCACTCAGTATCACAGGCTCCCAGAGCAGCAGCCCTCCCTCACTGGGGAGCTCTGAGGGGCCACACGGAGCTCGAGCCCACAGGGGCTCTCCAGACCCTCACTGCTCCCAGGGAATGCAGGCACAGGCAGCAGCTGTGGCACCCAGCCAGAGGAACTGCAGACTGGGGCAGAATTGCAACTGGCAGCACACAAATCCTTATCAGCTTTTCTCAAAGGAGATGTCAACATAGTCACACTCTGCATAATTTCCTCATATCCCCATCCTGTCCTGATAATCGTGCCAGTCTATGCTTGATTTTTTTCCCCAGGCCACCTCCTCCATCATTCCTCCATGCTGAAGTGTGACAACACAGATACTCTGGGATGCAATGTACAGCTAGAGAGTCCTCATTTCACTGAATCCACAAGGGACCTCACAGATTATCCCACCCTCTTCCTGACTTTCAAGTCTATTTTTCCTCTCCTGTCTGTGAGCCACAATGCCAGATTCTTGGGCACCAGGATGAATGTTTTCACTTTTGGAGGGGGCACAAAAGGCCTATTTGCTGTCCTCATTAAGTCAGACAGCTACACATTCCTAAGGTCAAACAGTACCTTTCTCTTTTTTCTTGACCAAGCAACACGACCTCTGGATTGTCTTCAGTGGCAGATATATTTTGACACACACTCAAGGCTCTGCAAAGGTGGTCAAAGATCTGCTAGCAGATTATGGGATGCCTGAAAGGTCCATCTAACACAGGACTGCAACTCTGAAAACCCCACCTGTCCCCTCTGACCCGAGACACAGGCAGAGGGCTATGGACAGAGCAAGAAAAAACAAAAAAAAGTAAAAATACAACTCTGCACTGGGGGGACTGCTGGACCTCAGATGACTATTAAGTGCTCTCAAAACCATGGAGAGTGGGAGATAGAGCTCTGACTTGTGCACACCCAACCTTGGGCTAGATTTCCTAAGAAACACACTGAAGGGAGCTCCCATCATCTCAAATCAGTTGGAGCTGCTTCAATTGCACTCCAAGTGTCTCCAATTCAGGCCCACTGTGACCCTGGATTAGGTCAGCAGCATGGGATAGGCCCATGCATTCTGGGTTTGGGGAAACACCAGCACAATACCAGCATTCATTTTTCCAGACTTTCAAAAAAAAAAGTGTCTAGAAAAGTTGAATTCATTAACAGACTCAGGAATCTGATCTTGCTTGTAACAGCAGCTTAGCTCTCCTCTAATCTCACATTACAGCAGTCTGCATCACACAAGGGCACTATGCAAACCCCCCCAGTGCTAACTTCTGCCTAATGGCACAGCTTGGGATTAAAAAGCCTTTGAGGACTGAGATTTTTATACAATATCAGCAAGTATTGTTTGACACACAATACAAAATACAAAAATTTCATATTCAACAAATATAAAAGAAAGTCTTATTTCATGTAAAGGCAGGCTGAGATTTGTGTATGGCAGGGAACATCTCAGACAAAATCCCCTGCATGGTCCATTTTGTCCACTCCCAATAATCAGCTGCACTTTAAGCAAAGAAATCAGCTGTTGCTAGGAGTCAGGTGTCATGTCACATCAGATCCAACACTAAACTGCACCCTGTAACACCCTAGGTTTATAACAGAAACACATATTTGATAGCATTTCCACCTAAAGCAACTGATCCTTATTCAACATAGCACAGATACAATTTAAAAATTGCAGTGTGTTCACAGCATGAGCTACTGCACGCAAAATAGCTCCACAGAAAGCTCTGTCTCTGCAGATACCTCATTATTCAGATTAATTGATTCTATAATCCACAAAACCAAATTAAGATCCAACAATAAGAGTGATGCCCCTCTTTGCCAAAGTTTAGTTGGCATTTTAGCCAAAAGCAATAAAAACTTAGTTAATATAAGAGACACACACAAAGACCAAATATCATCTGGGTGCCATAAACTCCAGTTCACTTGTATAAAACATTAGGCAGAAGCACAATTCTCAAACAAATTTAGAAAGAACCAGCAGCCACAGCATTGTTTAAATATCAGTCTACTTCTGGAAGCATTTAAACTAGAAAGCCTTAGAGCAACACATGGAAATAATCCTACTCACCTTTCCAAAGGCAAAGGAACAACCTACACAAATCCCAGCACAGGCTCACGAGCTGCTCACGAGGCCACCACACACTCTTGGCTGGTTACCTGCAGGGAAAGGATAAACACCGAGTGCTCACAGAAAGAGCCCACAGTGCAAATGGCTATGCCAGCCACCATTTGCTCTCAAAGCTGTTAAAAAAACAGAGCACACACCCCTTGGATGGGCTGGGAAAGCTATCAAATGCCTTCTCCCAAAATGAGATGCCAACGCAGCTCCTGCATTTCTAACAAGGGAAAGTTTCTGGTCTCCCACATGCCCCGGGATATCATTTGCTCCCTAAGATTTGTTTAGGCTGCAATTACCATAGATGTAGTGTGCAGAAATCTACCAAAAGCTCTGGGACACCACGGAGGATAGAGACAGCAGTCCCGGAGTCAGCACAGAGGCACTGGAACAGGGTGCCCAGAGAAGCTGTGGCTGCCCCATCCCTAGAGGTGTTCAAGGCCAGGCTGGCTGGAGTCTTGAGCAACGTGGTCTAGTGAAAGGTGTCCCTGCCCATGGCACGGGGGCTGGAATTAGATGATCTCTAAGGTCCCTTCCAACCCAAACCATTCTGTGTTTCCGTCTATGATAGACCAGAAACCCCGAGCCCCAGCTCAGCTCAGGAGAGGAGCGCACGGTGCTCAGGATAACATCTTACACCGGCGGATCTCCCGGCCAAGCACAGCTTTAAGGTCTAATACCAGAGGCGGTCACTTCCAGGGCTCCTGCTCCAGCCGGGACGAGCTCCCGTGCTCATCCCTTTTATAAGGCGTCCCCGTGCGGAGCACCTGCGTGTCCCAGCCCTCCCCGAGCACGGAGGCTCGGCCAGAAGTAGGGCAGCGCAAACACCCGGGCTGCCAGCGCGGGGCGGCGACCCGCACACAAACACAAACACGGGCTCGCCCCCACGGCCACGGGCTCGCCCCCACGGCCACGGGCTCGCCCCCACGGCCACGGGCTCGCCCCCACGGCCACGGGCTCGCCCCCACGGCCACGGGCTCGCCCCCACGGCCACGGGCTCGCCCCCACGGCCACGGGCTCGCCCCCACGGCCACGGGCTCGCCCCCACGGCCACGGGCTCGCCCCCACGGCCACGGGCTCGCCCCCACGGCCACGGGCTCGCCCCCACGCGGAGCCGCGCCGCCACCGGGGAGCGCCGGAGCCGCGGCCGGGCCGGCTGAGGGGCGGGCCGCGCCTCTTATTGCCCCCGCGCCCGCCAGAGCGGCGCGCTCTGATTGGGCGGCGGGCGCGATGGGCGGCGGCCTCAGCCAATGGGCGCGGGGCGGGGCGGTGACGCGGGGCCCCGGCGCGCAGAGCCCGGCGCTGCCGTGCCCGGCGGGGCTCGGGGATGCTGCGGCCGCCCCGGCCCTCCTCCCTCCCTCCTTCCTTCCTTCCCTCCCTCCCTGCCGGGGGAATCCCGGCCTCCCGGGCCGATCCGCCGCCAGGGATCGCGGCAGAGATGCTGGCTCCCCCCGCGGGTCCGGGCACGCAGGAGGCGCTTTATGCAATGGGGAAACGGGGTCGCGCCAGAGCGCAGAGCACGACCGGAGGCATCCAAACCTCTGGCTTCTCCCGAAACCGCTTTAGGACCTTCTGGTTTTGGTGAAAAGCAAGGATCCAAAATCTAATTACTCATAATGAAATCAGTAGGAAAAAAAAAAAATAGACGTGAGTCTTCCTAAGGATCATGTTAGCTCCCTCATTCCCACAGGCAGCAATCCCAGCCTAAAGTAATTAAAAACAAGTGGATGGAGCAGCTCTGCTCGAAACAAGAGGGAAGTGGCGTGGGAAGATGGTGTCCTTTAGTGCTTCTGTTGTTATAGGTCTGATTTGATTTTAAAAAAGAAGCAGAGCACATCTTTCATACCCCATAAGAGTCACACTTCTCTAAATGCTTACCCCTGAACAGCCACAAGGTAAAGCTTGGAGAGGGCCACAAACTGGATGCACAGCAAATGTACTCTATCATCCTCTCTGCAGGGGATAGAGGTGATCTTACCTTTTTAATAAGTTAAAAAATTAGTGCATGAAAATAAAAGATGGGGGGTTCAGATTCTGATAGGAAAAAGTGACATGAGTAAATTTAAGAAAATTTGGGGCAGAGGTATTAAAATAATGCCTCTATTGTGCTGTGAGGAGAAATGGTATCTAATATTTCTTTTATAGGGGTTAGATCTTAAGATGTCAGTGGGAAAGAAGGCTAACCCCATTGAAACACTGCTTTGCACTGTGTGGGAAGAGTGGCCAAGCTGCTGGTGAGCAGCATCCTGCATCTCTTTGGTGGCCACTGCACTTTGTTCCTCATTCATTTGGGAAGCTCTAGAAAGCATTCTGCATCTCAGGGAGAACATGCTTTTCAATGCCTTTCCTGATAGAGCTATTCCTGACCTCATCACAGAACCACAACAAAATCTGCTGCTTCTGCAGAATATTTCTACTGGATGTGCATTGTGCTTAACAGTTAAACATAAAATTCTTTTCACCTCATCCACCAAATTTAATATGAACAACTACCTTTCATTTCTGTCAGCTTTGTCTAAGCCGGAACTTGGAGTATAAACCCAGTCCAGGCTATGTAATCAAAGCAATACTCAAGTTCACAGTGTAGGAGAGTTTGATTTGCCAGCCATCAGCCAAAACTGGTGATGAGAAATGCTCCCACATCCCCCTGCACAACCTCACACCTGCACTCACCACGCCTTCAGGCAAACTGGTCGGTCGACTTTGTAAGGAAAAGAAGCAAAGATCCCAGAGACAGAAGGAAAAATATCTTTTCTTGAATATCAGCACTGTGTGCATTGGCTGTACGTCAATCATTAAGAAAGAAACATTCTATGCCAATATGTGAATAGACAGTAGCCCAGGCCACACTCCAGGACCTCTATAGCCATTAAACACAGATTTTTGTCTCCTTTAGTCTTTAGGCAAAACCATTTCATTAGCATGGCAAAAACAACTTAGACTTTGATTCACAATTCAAACCAGTCCAGGACAGAAGAGTCAAAGGCACGTCCCTGTGCGTGACTCCTTGCAGACAGCTACCCTCACTTGGCAGCTATTATCTCTCAGAGCAGCTGGGCTGTGTTTTTCAGGGTCTCTGCTCTGGAGCCCTTCCAGGCTGTTGCATTTAGCTGGAATGTTCGTGGCAGAATTCATCCAGGAAACTCCTTTCCTCAACGCGTAAACTTCCGCCAGGGCACCAGTGCAACTGCCCCGCTCTGAATAAAGGCCTGGAGCTGAGCAAGGCAGGAGCGGAGGAAAACAGAACTGGGAAGAAGAAAGGCTGATTAATGATTGATTAAAACTGTGGCAAACAGCAGCCTTCTTCACTGATTATGCCCTTGCTACTCTTTCACAGAATAGTTACTTTGTTCAAAGCCAGATCCAGCGTTTGCCACAGAGCATTGCAGACATACCCACTCTAATTTCCAGAAAACCCTCAGCTCTTTGTTTAGAACTATTTGACACATGATCTGTCTCCATTAATCATTTCATGCTCAAAATAAAGTTCTGTAATCCTTGCACTCTTTAATAACCCTGAAACCCTCTCTCTAAAACTTCTCCTCCTGTGTGTTTTCCCACTGCATGATTTTGTGTCTCCTTTTCTAGGCCCTCCCTACTCCTTTCCAGCCCATTCTCTCTGCCACCCAGATGTGTGCCCAGGGAATCTCCCCTCACTTTTTTCTGGGATGCAGGACCTCTCAGGCCATTTTCAACACCTGACTTTTTTCCCCTACAAAAGGCCTAGATACTGTCTTTCTTCTGCTATCCATGCTACTGCCTCACCTTCCTCTGCAACTGTTCTGATGGCTCATTTCCAACCCTGGACAAATTTGTATGGAGAAAGCTCTAGGAGTATAACACACCACAAAGAGAAAAACATCCTAACTGCCTCCTGAGGATTGAGAATTACAACATTATAAAATTCCTCTGGCTAAATCCATCTCTTCCTAAGTCTCTACGTGCCAGACCTCTGTCTGTAACACAAGGAAAATGAACTTTTTTCTGTCAGAGCTCAGGGAGCAGGAGCAGGCGAGGACGTGCCAGGCTCCCTTGTCTCTGGTGGAGCACTCACCACGTCCTGCAGGACCCACACACGTGGTTCTCAGCATTTCCTTGGCTCCACACCTCTGCGTGGGGAATTTTTCATCACACATCTACCCCTATTTGTCAACATATCACACCACCACATCTTAAACCAAGCCTATTATTACCTCAGACTTGGGGGTGCACCTGACAGAGGCACAGCTAGCACAGCAGGGAGTCACCCAATTACAATTTAAGCTCTTAGCAAAGGCCCTTTTTCACCTTCTGTTTCACTAGTTTAGGCAGTGTTTGAGACCTGCTTTATTATACAGTGAAAAGACACTGCTTTCATGTGTTAACACAGTGGGGCTTTCATCCTGTTTGTGTATGGAGGCAATACAAAACTTCAGTAGATTCTCTTTTTATATCAAAACCTGAAGTATAAGTCCATGTGAAGAGAAATTAAAGTACTCTACCTTTTTTTTCTTTTCTTTCTCTCTAACTGCATTACTTGGAGAGAAAAACTGTTAAAAAACAAAACAAAAACAACAACAACAACAACAAAAAGTGTGGTGTGTAAGAACTTTAAACTAACCCTGCATTTGTCACCAGAATCAGAGATTTAGTCTTTAAGTAAGTGCAGAAGTTTTTCTGAATCATTAATAGCAAATAAATGAGTGAGAAGGAGGAAGAAAATACATAAACCCCCTCATTATGCACAAAACAGTTGGAGGGAAGCTGCTTTGTGAGGCATCATACTCTAAACCTGAAGTAGGAACTGAATTTTTCATGTAATCCCAATGGCTAGGTACTGGTAATGTTTTTCTGAAATATTAACTTCTGTCTGTTCTTCTGAAATATTAACTAAAAAAAAAAGTTATTTTATTTCTGCATATCCCAAGCTGAGAACATACTCATGGGGAAAAAGTTTATATTCTCTATGTCCTTAAAACTATTACATTGTCATCCTCAAATAAACATCTCAGCACTGCAGGTGCCTAGAATATACAAAAAAAATTTGTGGAACACAATGTTCTGAAGAAATCCTCATGGGTACCATTCCAGTCTTCAAAAATACCTTTTAAAAAAGTTTTACGAGGTATCAATGGCTGGGGAAAAAAAATAAAAATTCTTTCTCACAAAAAAGTTTTCCCATTTCTAGAGCCAGAGACAAAATATGAAGATTTACAAAGTTCACTTTTAAATTTTCTGGGTTTGGAGGAGTTTACATTTCAGATTTTGGGTTGGAGCATTTCACTGATTTTTAGTCACGATATTGTACAAATTAACTTATTGTAGCAGTATCAAAGGCAAAGAAAATCCTGTGATGAATCTGCTTTTTTCCTCCCCACGATAAACAAAATGCTCCAGACACCAGACGTCAGTAAGGAACTGTCTGGGAAAAGATAATTTTAAAAAAGAAAGCAGCAGGGTGGTGTCTAGTCATGATAAGTTATTTTGAAAACAGACTGGATAGTGCTGATACTGGAGCATGATGACAGCACATAACAATCTGGGCAAATACAACCAAAAGGGTAAAATGGGAACTTCAGTGTCATTGTGAGTGGTGAGAACAACAAACACACACCACACATATTCCAATTCCAGTGTATTAATGTCTTGCTATGAAAAATGAATGGATCACCTCAAAAAAAAAAAGCTGTTTTGAAGTCTTTTACTTCCATGTTACAATGAACACTGGGTTAACTAGAGACCTTGTTGATGTTGAGTTACCTCTGTCTGTATTTATGATGTTTGTTTTCTCACAAATTTGATTTTCTTGTACAAATCACAAAGAGCTTTCTGCTGCTTCTCATGTTTCTGTCCATGGTATGTGGCTCTCTTGCACCACACCAGTTTACAAAACAAGACTGGCTGAAGCTCAGTTTGGTTTTGAATGGAGCACAAAAATGAGTTTTCTGTATAAAAAGTCTGTCCTATGTGCCATGGTTAGATAACATCAAGAGAAGGACTGAGTCACACTGTTCTCAGTCTTACACTTACTGTAACTCCTCAGAATTCACTGGGGCTGCTCCTGACCGTAAAAAGCAACAAAATCAGGCCTCTCTTTTACAGGATTGTTTCCCAGGAAACTTTAGGAGTTAGGTTGCTAAATAAATAGCTGTGTATCACAAGTTAATTCATGCTTCCTCCCCCTACACCCCCTCATTTCTTTAACAAAAAAAGGAGCATGAGTGGAAAGACAGACAGGACTAATAAATCATGCATGATGGGGAGTCAGAATATCCAACTTCCCAGAGTTTTTCAATTTGAATTTTCATCTATTTTACTTACATGGAAAACCATGCACTCAGATAATTTTGTGCCTGACTTCCACTCTTTTTCTATTCAGAATTAGCCTATTCCTCTGTATTGTCACCAGATCTAGCTAACCATAGAAGGGCTAGGAAAAAAATATTTTGCCTATAATTCAGTATCTCCTTTTTACCTTACAAAGAAAGAGACTTTCCTGCTCCAGTACTCTCCAACATTCAACATTTTGGATAGGTCAAAGATTTATTTAAATGTTCAATATTGCTGTCCTTATTCTTCTCTCTACATGTCTGCATCTGCGAGGTATCAAACAAGGGACTGAGCCAAGATCAATACAAGGGATGTGTGAGGAAAAATAAACAAGAAATGCCCTTCTTAAGAAGGAATTTGCAGCAGTAGATACATCTGGCAACAACCTATCTTCTTTTTGGGGAAAGGTATAATGTCTGTAGAAAAACACCCCAAAATGAGGCACATGCTGCTGGACCAAGGTCTCTTGCCCTTCTCAAGATACAGAAACTTTAGGGATGAAGAAGCCACTTTATCTGCTCTTATGGTTTCATGTAGTTTGGGGAGGCAGCTGGGAGCACACACACAGGTCAAACCAATTTTCCTGGCTTCTGCAGCAACCACACGTGGCCACCTTCTCTTCCCAGCCCCTGGGGTTCCACAAGTGTTCTAGCTGCAGGACAAGCAGAGTCCCCAGCCAAGACAATTGCTGGAAGCCTCGTGCTAGCTTCAGCTCAGGGCCTCCTCCCTGCACATCCTGAATTCCTTCTGGAAATGACAGATGCTGAGAGTGCAGGAGCCCATCTGACCAAGCCTAGAGCAGACCTGGAGCCCAGAGTGCAGTAACTGCACAGCCATGGATTAGTGAAGGACAATGAGCTGGACTTCTGTGGGAATCACTGGACCTTCCACATCCCCATAAACGCTCCTGCTGCCCACGGGTCCTGCCATGTGATGGGAGAAACACCACATGAGGTTCTGCTCTCGTATTTACAAAACCTGAGTAACTCAGTCAGCTAAAACAATCTGGCTCCCCTGTTGTGTTTGAGTTCAGGTTATAAAGCAATTTCTATTCAGCTCTAACTGTACAGATTCCACAGTGGTATTTTTCATGTTGTTCCTAATAGAGATGAACTCATTGGTTTTACTGTGTGCTTCATTTTGGCTTGTTTTTCAAACGTGAGGAAAATATTTCCAACGCTTATCAAAACTTTTGTGTTTTTCAAAAAGGAAAATGTATCTCTTCCACCACTCTTAGGACATTCAACACATCCCCTTCCTTGTCAAAACCAGACGTGGCTTACTGCTGAAACTTGAAAGGAGGCATGAAAATATTTTTCCATGAGAACAAGAGCCTCCACTTGGCAAGAAAAATAGTCAACTGTTCTCTAAAGTGATGAGCTTTGGAAAACCTACAGTCTGCACACAGGAGAAAGGAAAATCCCATTCCTGTGATAACCATGCCTACCAACAGAACTGGACAAGAATGTAGCTCTGGGATGGGTGAATTTTCCATTTATAGATGAGATGGGTTTGGATGCTGGCCATGGTGTTCTTCCTATTTAATTGAAGTTGCCTATCCCCTCATTACAAAGCCCATTCAGCCACAGAAACAACTGAGAAGGTTTGGTCTTTGTTGATGCTTTGGTACCTGCTCTTTTTACAGGGCTTGACCTAGAGAAAATCAAGCAAAGTATTTGCCAGTCCCACATTAATCCACCTCTGCAGTCTGGGATCAGAAGGTTTCTTTTTACAAGTTAAAGAAAAGACACAAAAGACACTGACATGTTTCTGCTTCCACAGCAACCAGTCCTGGCTTGTGCAAGGAAGTTGCAGTTTAATTAAACCAGTTCAAAAACTGGTGCTGTTAAATTAACGTGAAGTCTGTGGGAGGATGGATGTTATTTTGCTGGAGTAGTTTCTACTGTTTTAACTGAAGTGGTAAGGAAGGGATTTAAGCTAAATCAATACACAACATACTTCAACTGATATGTGTCCAAAAAAGACATTTGCATCAGCATAATGAAACAGTGCAAGATTTTCATGTAGACAAGACTCAGAAGAAAATGTAACTATATTATTCTTTGGAAATATTATGAACATGCCTTGTTTTGCCCTTGTCTGCTGTCAACACCTCCTCCACTGCCTCCAGGGGTCTGCTCCTCACTGCCTGACAGTTTTATTAACTATCTCTTCCTGTCCTGTTTGCCCTCAGGTACCCACTTGTTGGCAAGTTACACTTCTCTTTATCACCAAACCACCACCCCATTTGATGTAGTTCTCAAAAACTGTAGCTTCCTGCAGTTCTGCTAAGTTAAAAGGTTCCTCTTCAGGGTAGTTTCAACTTGATGTTCCCCAGATTCTCCCCTTTCCTCTATTTGTAACAGGAACAGTTACTCCAGCTTCAGAACACAATTGGCTGGGTGTTTCTCAGAACCCAAAATGCATTGTTTCAGGCTTCTTGAGTGCCCGGTGCTGTGGAAATATCAGACTGTGACTACTCCTTCTGGGAAGCCCATCTTGCTCCAGAGAGTGACAAACAGTGAGTGTGAAAAAAGCATAAAAATTTTATACTTTTTAGCAACCATTTTTAGCACCTACTTTCTCAGCTTTGCATGATATCCCAGCACCTCTTGAGCTCACTGGCTTAAACTACAGAGTAAGGAATGTCCCTAGGAAGAAGGAAAAGGTCAATCCTTACTCCTCTTACTGTCCCTGGTTTGTCCCCCAGAGGCCAGCACGGCCAGGCCAGCACTGGGATGCAGATGCTGAGGAATGCTCTCTCCCGGTTTTGCCCGAGCACTGTGAGCTGCAGGGGGAGCACAGACCATGCATGGGGATGAGGCACTGGGAAACAGGGCTGAAATCACTGCAAACATGCAGCCATGCATGAAATCATGCTGGAATCACACATGCAGCCATCCCAGGGCCAACATGCAGAACAGGTTACAAGAGAGAGCTTGGTACTAGCTGGCTGAACAGAGAGCTGGCACTGCTGGCAGACATTTGAACAAATGGCTCTTTTCCACGCTATGGAATCCATGGCAAAGTTCCCCATGGAAGCAGCCTCGGGCTGCTAATGTGCAGTTAACAACCCAGGCCTGTGCAGCACACCCTGCTGCTACAGCTGCACATGGCCCACAGCCCCCACACAGCTGCAGCCAAAAGCAAGCTGCAGCTCTTGAGCACAGGAGAGGGCTCCCAGTTGTAGGAAATCCCACCATTCTAATTTTAGATAGTCTTTCTGCTTCTCCTCAGACATAAATGTTGAAGGTAAGTGCCTTGTTAACAGGAGGGAGAAAATAGACTTGATTTCCCCTCCACGTGCATAATAATGCTTAAAAGTGCAAGTTTTGGGACATCTTTGAGTCACAATGGTGAGTTGAAGCAGGAGACCATTTCTTACACTTCAGTGCAAAAGACAGCAGGGAAAAGGGAATTCTTTTTTGTGTCTTTAATTTAAGATCCATACAATTCAGAAATTTGACATGTTAGTGATAACTGGCTAATTTCATCTTTAAACCCAGGTTTGTATCTTTTGAGTCCCTACCAGAAAATTTGCAAGTCTATTTATTTATTACAAATGTAAGCCACCTTTACTTTTGAGGAAGAGAGGAAGAGAAAATTCCAACTTCTCATTATTACAAAATCTAAGGAATACAATATCCAATTCAATCTGCTGGGTTAAGATAAGACTGAAGAAATGCAAAAGCAGTGACCACACACAAGTTTCACTCTGCCCCCGTGTGTGCAAACATTAAAACACATCCACCCACCCTGGATCCCGCTCTGGTTTTGTGCTAAAGGGTGTGTTAGTTTGTGGCAGTAATTATATATGGCATCTACAATGACCAGGAAGTTTATTGGCACTTTTCATGACACCCCCAGTGACAATCCTGGGCCAAAGTGTCCCTGAATGAAACCTCCTCTCTCAGGAAATCCATGGGGGGAACTGCAACAGGGTGTCAGAACACCTTGGGACACGGCACAAGGGAGACACGTGGACAGTCCCTGGAGCACAGACAGGGCACTGCAGGAGCTGATTCTGGCAGAAACACCAGCCAGACCAGGACACACCTGCCCTCAACCCTTATCTTTTGATAAGGGAAAGGTCCACAGGGCACACCACTGCCACGCCCCAAGTAATCACCTCCTCAGTTTTTAATGGATTTCAGCTTTCACATTAACCTTTGTGAGCTGAGTGTACAGAGAAAAAGCCCCAGCCTTGTTTGCCGGATGTGGGAGGACCCAGAGCACCAGTGACAGCCCAGCATTGTCCCTGCCCTGGCCAGTGAGCACTGTTAAACCAGACAGGCAAGAGGAGCTGTGCTGAGGCAAGCAGGAGGGAGTGCAGGACCATGGTGACCTACGTGCAGCTGAACACCACTGCCAAGATGCCCCTGGTGGGGCTGGGCACCTGGAAGGTAAGAGCTACAGAGAAAAGCACCTGTACTCACAACTCCCAGGCCAAGATGCCCCTGGTGGGGCTGGGCACCTGGAAGGTAAGAGCTACAGAGAAAAGCACCTGTACTCACAACTCCCAGGCCAAGATGCCCCTGGTGGGGCTGGGCACCTGGAAGGTAAGAGCTACAGAGAAAAGCACCTGTACTCACAACTCCCAGGCCAAGATGCCCCTGGTGGGGCTGGGCACCTGGAAGGTAAGAGCTACAGAGAAAAGCACCTGTACTCACAACTCCCAGGCCAAGATGCCCCTGGTGGGGCTGGGCACCTGGAAGGTAAGAGCTACAGAGAAAAGCACCTGTACTCACAACTCCCAGGCACAAAGCTTCACTGCCCCTGGTCCAGCTCTGGAGAGCTGTCCTGGGGCTCTGCTCTGCCTGGCTGTTGGGCTGAGTGTGAGTTGGAGTGGAGCTACAGATAAATGGCTGGAGGCTGATTTCCAGCCCTGGAGTCCAGGTTTATCACTGCAAGAAACAGTGTTCTTGTAAATGAAAAAACCCACCAACCTGGATTGGGGAGGAGGGATTGCTTTCCCTAACACTGTTTCCCTGGTTTTATTTTGCTAGAATACAGGTCTTTAACAAGCACTGATTTGAGATTCTTAATATTTATGCATTTTTTCCAGTCCCCAGCTGGGCAAGTAAAGGCTGCAGTGATGGCTGCCATTGATGCTGGGTACCGCCACTTCGACTGTGCCTACGCATACATGAACGAGGATGAGATTGGGGAGGGCATCCAGCAGAAAATCAAGGAAGGAGCTGTGAAAAGAGAAGATCTCTTTGTTGTCAGCAAGGTAAGGATCATCATTCAGCAAGGAGGCATCATTCTGGGCACCTTGGGACACCTAATCTGCTGGTGGGTTTTCTTACTTATTACAAAAATCAGGCTGCTTAGCTGGAATCTGGAGTTACTTCTTATCTAAGTAAAGGTTGGTGGCAACCACTCTTTGTGGCTTGGGTTGTATCTTCTTGGCTTTGCCTGCTACATGCAGGGCAGAGTTCTGTGCCTGCTCAGGAACAGCAGAAACACCACTGCCTCTGAAAGCCCCCTGCTGCCAAGGCAGACCCTGGGATAGGGGCAACACAAATGATTGGTGAACTCATGGAACCAGAGCCTGGCACACACTGCCCCCAGAGCCACAGGCAGAGCCCAGCCCAGGGCCTGCCACATCTGAAGAGCACTAGATGGCCTCTTGCCACATCACATTCCAAAGAACAGGGAGCATTCCTGTGCTGTGCAGGAGGGCACCTGAGAGCTTTAACCAGGAGGTCACCGTCTGCTCTGGTTTTGTCCCCAGCTGTGGTGCACCTTTCATGAGAAGCCTCTGGTGAAGGGAGCCTGCCAGAAGACTCTTGCCAAGCTGAAGCTGGATTACCTGGATCTCTACATCATCCACTGGCCTTTTGGCTTCAAGGTACAGTAACAGCAGCTTTCATTCTGGGAGAGCTCCTCAGAGGAGCTCCCAGGAGGAGCCTGTGCCCGCTGTGCCAGCCCTGCCCCGCTGTGCCAGCCCTCCCTGGTGCTGCCCATCCCCTCTGCTCTGCCCCTGATCTCTGCCCTGACACTGCTGCTGCTGCTCAGCCCCCTGCCCTGCTGATAACGGGGACACAGAGCCTGCTCTGAGCTCTGGCTGCAGGCAGAAGCTGTGCCTCTTTCCCCTTCCTTCACAAACCCAAAGCGTGATCTTCTGAGAGAACGCCCCTGGGACAGAGGGGTGCCATCTGCTGCTCTTTCCTCTGCAGGCTGCAGAATCACCCAGTGCCAGTAAACACTGCTGTTCCCATTCTTCTCTCTCATCACCAAACCCTTAAGTACAGATTGAGCTGACCTTGCCTTAGTGTTGTTTCACAGACTTTGGATTTCAAAAATTTGATTTACCTATCAAAATCTCTATTCTACCTTACGCTTTTGAGCTCAACTCCATTCCTTCCATATTGTCTTAGTTAGCTTTATGTGGACAAAGTTGTCAAGTGAAACTGCACAATATTGTGGCATTTAGATAATTCCAATAATTCAAAATACTTTGGCCATACTATCTAGTTACAGGCTGTTCTAATTTTTCTAATACAGCAATTTCAACAGTGAGCCTCCCCAAGGGACATCTGCCAGCAGAGGCACTCCAGTATAAATGTCTGTGTTCACAGGGCCAAAGCCAATTCTCCATATTGCTTTCTGAAAACAACTAAAGAAACTGTCACTTGAACCATACTTGAAGTGAACTCATGTAAGACTGCAGAATATTTCTCTGTAAATTAATCACCTCCCTGCATGCACTTTGTGGATCATCACTTCAGAGGGTCCAGCAGAAACCCCTGTCTTTATTGGGATAGTAGATGACAAAAATGCATGAAATAAGAAGTTACTGAAAAACTAGTTAAGTTATGGTGAGAATTACTTGATTTTTTTTTTTTTTTAAATGCAGCATTAGCTTTAGCTCCTTACATTCCTGTTGGGTGATTTTACATAGTTGCTGTCTCAGCAGAGATTATTTCAAGCCTTTACTCTCTCTCTGACAGGCTGGAGAGGAATTGTTTCCCAAAGATGACAAAGGCATGGCCATACCCAGCAACAGTGATCTTCTGCAGACGTGGGAGGTAAGTTCAGCCAGAGCAGAAGAGTAATGTCCTCTGTCCTCATCAGTTTCTTCCATGCTTCCATTACCTTCAGCAGACACAGAATTGTTGTCTTGCTCACACAAAATTACTTGCAAGGAGCATAAGGCAGTACAAAATAACTTTTCAAAATGGCCATGCTTAATCCTTGCCTGGTTATTCCTATTTCTCTGAGTGTCTTACTTGACTGGAGCTGCACAAGCCCTTCCAGTGGAGCTGCACACCAGACTGAAGCTAGAAAAAGTTCACTGAGGAACAATAACAACTGTACAATTGTTTTCACCACAGTTCTTGTGCCTTTCTCGAGCTGCTCAAACAAATTGCACAGAAATAAAGACATTTTAGGTTGAGATCTGGCCTACAACGTGTGGGACAGCCCCCCAGTGCTTGCACTGTAACAGTGGATTACTGAGTGTCATCATTCTTCTCCTCATGCAACTCAGTGTGAATTCCTACACACTCAGGGAATGAGAATTTGGGCTTGGGTTAATTAATGTGCCAGCACCTGCTCTTCATTCAGAGAGCTTTGCAACTCTAAACAGTTCCTCTGTGGTGGGAAACAAGTCACATTAGGAAGAACATCATCATGAGCTGCCTTGCACACTGGATGATGATTTTGCTATTTTAGGCCATGGAAGAGCTGGTGGACTGTGGACTGGTCAAAGCCATTGGATTCTCTAACTTCAACCGTGAGCAAATTGAAAGAATCCTGAACAAGCCAGG
Organism: Cettia cetti; assembly: GCA_013401135.1. NCBI lineage: Eukaryota > Metazoa > Chordata > Aves > Passeriformes > Sylviidae > Cettia > Cettia cetti. The sequence goes on from VZUI01022205.1 coordinate 41,005, forward strand.
GCTGAAGCACAAGCCTGCAAATGTCCAGGTGAGCTGCAAAGTGACTGCAGGTGACTGGGTTTGTGGGGTTATAAAGATCCAGTTACAGCTGCACCAGGAGATGGGAAAAGGGCACAAAGTAGACATTGCATGTATTTTAAATCCCTCACTATGGATATTTCAGATACTTAGATACTTCAATTTTTTGTACCACCTTGCTCAACCACTGTTAAAGGATGTTGGAGAATTTTCCTGCAAACAGTCTTTCTGGAATAATAAAGAACCCAGAGCTTTGTGAACCACCCACCCCAGCAAAAACTGTATAAACAACTGTATAAAAATAGGTGTTTTTAATATTAAGGATGGGTATTATCATGCAGGCCACTGTCAAATTTGGGGGGAAAAGCAGCCTTTAATTGGATTAGGAGATAAATTCTGGAGCACAACAATATTGAAGCAGTTCTGCCACAGTCAGACTCTTTGTTTTTGTGTTGGCAGATTGAATCTCACCCATACCTCACCCAGGAGAAGCTGATCAAGTACTGCCAGTCCAAAGGGCTGGCTGTGACTGCATACTGTCCCCTTGGCTCTCCTGACAGACCATGGTAAATTTGCTTTGGGGCTATGGCTGAAGCACTGAGACTACACCACTCATTTCTCATTTAAATACAGATCTCTGCTGCTGTGCTGAATCTTTCTGTGGAGGTTTCTTGCCACTGATTTGTTTTCTCTGTGTAGGGCTAAGCCCGGGGATCCTTCCCTTCTGGATGACCCCAAGATCAAGGAGATTGCAGCCAAGCACAACAAAACCCCAGCACAGGTGGGTACTCCTTCCCAATGTAGGAAAACAGAGCTCTGGAAAGGTAGAACCTCTATCCCTTCCCCATGAGTGTGGCACTCCTCTGATTTTTCCCTAAAAATGCAGATTTTTTTTATTATATTACCTCCAGGACACACTATTAACTCTTTGGCCATCAAAAAGATTCATTTTCAGATGTCACTTCCCTTCTCAGGCCCTCTTGCAGAGAATGTAAGCCTTGCACAGACTGCTAAAATCCCAGGTGCAAAGAAAAGCATTGACTGGCCCAAACCTGGATGGGAAGGGAGGTTTGCTGTGAGGCTCCACCACTTCCCTCTTTGCTCTCCAGGCAGTGAAACCTGGACTGCAGGAACAGGAATGATTTGAAAGGCAGCTCTGCAGAAGTGGGTACAGCTTAGGGAAAGCAGCTTAGGGAGCAGCAGGAATGATTGAGTTGTCTGTTCCTGCAGGTTCTCCTTCGCTTCCAGATCCAGAGAAATGTGATTGTGATTCCCAAATCTGTCACCCCCCAGCGCATTGTGGAGAACTTCCAGGTGAGGCTCAGCAGTGAGCTGGGGCTGCCCCTCAGGGGGGCTGCCAGTGACCCTTTAGCACCCTGGCCGTGACCCTTTAGCACCCTGGCAGGGACCCTTTAGCACCCTGGCAGGGACCCTTTAGCACCCTGGCAGGGATCCTTTAGCACCCTGGCAGGGACCCTTTAGCACCCTGGCCATGGCCCCCTGCAGCAGCAGGACTGGGCTCTTTCTGGCTGTCTGGAAGTCAGGGCTGCAGTGAAATTTGCAGTGAAGAATGCACCGAGCTCTTGGAAACTGATGATGATGCTGATAACCTTATCAGGCACTTCACGTGGGGTCTCCTGTTCTTCTGTTTCTTCCCTCTGCCCATAGAGCCTGGAAAATGCAAATATATTTATTTTCCTTTCCATGTTTCATGAATCCATCACCTGTAACCAACATCCTTTCTGATATAAACTTGTTCCTTCATCTTGTGAATCTTGCTTCTGATTTGATTTGTTCAAAGAAGTTAAATCCAGCTGGTTTTCTCTTTTCAGGTGTTTGACTTTGAACTGACTAAAGAGGAGATGGCAACCCTTCTTAGCTTAAACAGAAACTGGAGGATCTGTGAAATGCTCACGTAAGTGACAGTTTGTGTCCTTCAAACTCTTACATTTTCAATGATCTTTATTCTGATCTCACAGGAGCTGCTGTAGTTGTTCAAATCAGGTATATTTTGAAATCTGAAATCATTTTGGGGATGAAGCATCTGTTGTTACACTTTATTGACTGGAAGGCAAGTCTGAGTCATTGTAAATCCATTCTCCAGGAAACTTTGTGTGCCTGGAATTCCAAAATGAAAGTTCTAGGTGATAACCTTGGCTGTGTCCATAGGGGAGAAGTAAGCATTATGGGATTTAAAACTGGGAGTAATTTTTTTTCTGTGGGGGACTATAAATTGATGTCAGCTCTCACACAGGTGGTTGTGGTGGGGAATGACCATCTGTTGTACAGTACAAAGCACAGCTGCTTGCAGATATGCACCTTGGAAGCCAAGACAGGAAGTCTTGGCTGCAAGGCCACAGAAACTGCTGCTGTCTCTGTAAGCAGTGTGAATTCTAACTGTACCTGGAAAGTAACTTGGCCCCACCACTGTTCAGTGCCTGAGTAAGAGAAAAAAGCTGGAACTTTTTGGTCCTGTAGGCTGTTTCTATACTATCAAATCTCTTACTTCACTCTGCAGCCTCCTTTGAGGGCTCCTCTGTACACCCACTGTTGTTCTATACAGCAATTATTTCAGCCTTGAGTAATCTTTTCTCTTTGATTTCCTCCAGGTGCAAAAATCACAAGGAGTACCCTTTCAATGCAGAATACTGAAGGTGTTGGTTTTTTTCCATGCCCTTTTTCAGGCCTCCAGGGTCTAATGAGCTTCTACCATTGCCTCAAATTCTGCACTATGTAGCTTACACACTGTATCCCACTTGCCAGCAAAGGCACAGGATATGTGTTCAGTGACTTTGGGCTTTTTTTCTTTGGTGGAAGGAAGTTGTACAATTGTTCTGAAGAACAAAATGTGGGCTATGATAATTCTCATTGCATGAGTGTCTCTGCATGGCTGAAATAGCAAGGAAGAAAACAGAAGAGGGAACTAGCAACTGTCTTGCATCAGCAACACTTAAGGCTGCAGGGTTAAGGATGTGTAAGTGCAGGAGAAAAATCCATCCTGAATAATCATATAATCACTGCTTGAAGGGAAAAGACAAAAATAACTTCTAGAGTACAGCCCAAAGCTTTCTGGGAAAGAAAGATAAATAGGAGAAGTGCCCAGACCTACACATGAGTACCAACTCATACTAGGCCTTATTTCAGTCACTTTTTTACAGGCTGAAACTGGAAAGAGATTGATGTTCTATTCCATTCTTGAACAAAATAAAAATATTTGGATTACTGCTGGTTTGGAAGTTCTAGTCTAATGTTAAAGTTAACAAACCAAGAGGCTTGCATTAACAGTGTAGTTGGAAATAATCATCCCTGTTCAATTTTAAATGATATCAGCAGAGCATTGAGATCTTGTGTTGATCAAAAGTTGAATAATTTGGTATAACAAGCATTGACAGAGCAATGCTGATAAGAAGAGTTGAACAGGACAAGGGTTAGTATGGACTGTGGGTCAACAAGCAACAGGAGACCTGAAACTGTGGAAAGCTCTGCATTGGTATTCCTGGGGACTGATTTGGTTGGTAGCCAGTGCTGGTATCTGGCTGTTAAAAGCCCAGAGTAACAGACTGGGGGAGAGGGGAGATGAGCAGTGTTGAGCAGGTGTCTGGTACAGCACAGCAGCAGAGGGTGCATGGTGGAGCTGGAACATTTTAATCCTGAGCTGCTGCCCAGAGCCTGACACTGGAGGAGCTGTTCTGTTCCCTTCAGGCTGTGCTGGTTCCCTGGGACAGCTCTCTGCTCACAGTAATCCTGTGAATGAGTGAAGCTTTCCCCTGGCAAAGGCTCTCCCTCCTGGTGCAGGTGCAGGGGAGCCTGGGGGGCAGTGCCAGGATAGCTGGCAGGTGTGACAGCGTGGCAGCTGGGGTGTCCCTATGTCCACGTGTGCCTTGGGCTGGGGCACCTGCAGAACATCTGATCCAACATCCACACCATTCCAAGCTGTGGGCTCTGACAAATGCACGTGAAGTTTGAGCTGTGTCTTGAGCAAGGTGATTAACAAAGCCAGCTTTTGTGAGGGTTAATAGTATCAGGGCCCAGTGCTGACTGACCCGGTGCTCGTGCTGTACAATTGTTTAACTCAGCATGCAGTGGGTGAATACACTCAGACAAGCTTGAGCTGCTGGCATTGTACAGCACTGGGTTGTGGTGTGAGTGCATGGATGAAAGGTGCTGGACATGACAGAAAAGCTGAGAGACTGAATGTCACAGGAGCATCAAGAACTTGGCATAATTAGGAGTTAAAATAACTGGATATAATGAACCATGACTGACCAGTTGGTGCAGATGAGAACTGTGGGAGGAATCTTGGTACATATGATGTGAAAGTGCCAGGAGAACAATAACTGGAAGTGCTGGAAAACTCTGTGGTGCAAGTGTGGACTGCTCTGGCTGCCAGGCTGTGCTGCCATCGATCTAGATTTACAAGCCCTCAATAAAACAGACTGGGGAAACACGGCTACACCCATGCAGATATCCCAAGTGATGAGGACACGAGGTATAAGAGCATGTGTCAGTGCTGAGCCACTGCCCAGAGCCTGGCACAGGTCACAGTTGTGTGCTGTATTTCCCCACTGGCTCACTGTAAGAGAGGCACACACTGCTGTACATTGTATTTCCAGGTATCATTCTCCTGTCACGTTATCATCCATAGCTCATAGGTACCACTGCATACATCACATTCTCCCTGCCAGGCTTTTCCTCCACTGGTGCACTCGGTGAATCCAGTTTGGCACTATCACATTGCCTGCTGTTCCCCTTGACAGATGCAGAAAGAACTTGGTCTTTGTATGTAATTAAGAAGGAGGAATCCTTTGTTCTCAAATGAGGTGTGAACAAGACTGGTGCTTTTGCCTTGAGCGTTTTGGTTATGAGAGACAGGACAATGGACCTCGGATAGCTTACAGCAAATGCAAACCTTCTGCCCAAAATCCTTTCTGAAAGACAGAGGCATCTCTCAGTCAAGAAACCATCGGGGAAAAACCCCAGACTAGGATGGCAGCAGGCCTCTCAAGCAAACAGCTTGGCTTTAATACTGTACTCCTAATATCACAATCTTATTGACTTCACTGTCCCTCAAACCAAACACCAAGAGCCTGAGCATGCTCAGAGCACATTTACAGAGAAGGAATCCGAGGAAAAAAAAAAAAAAGGCAAACACTGTTACATAACTATTTTGTGATGTTAACTGAAACATCACATCCTGCCGAAGATGGCTGATGGTGCTGACAGAAAACAGGAGGATTACAGAGACAAACTGTTGTTCGCCCTCAGGTAAGCAGGGAAAAAAAAAAAAGCTACAAAGCAGCTGGACATCTGCGGTGGGAAAGGCACACAGAGAAAAATGCATTATTATTATATTGCCAACTGATGCTCACACATGAATAAATTCTCCAGGCAAAAACATGCAGCAAAGTTTCAACATAACGTCTACTATTCTTAAGCAGATTTCAAAAAACATAAAAGAAGCCTCTCCTAAACACTAAAAATAACATTCTTTATAATAACTGCTTCCTAATTTAGCCCTACAAAGGAGGACACTTCTCCTCTCCTGTTTTCACAAGCATCATCCCACCTTGGGAGGGAGCCCAGAGCCCGCACTGCAGCTGCGGGGGCTCGGAGAGAAGCGGCGCTGCCGGGGCCAGCCCGGTGTCCCCCGGGGCCGGCCCGGTGTCCCCCGGGGCTGCGGGGCTGGGGCTGTCCCGGGCGGGTCCGGGACGGGGCGGGCTCGGCGCTGCCGCCCATAAAGGCTGGGCGGGCGGTGCAGCGGGCAGCGTTCCCGGCTGGAGCCATGGCCGCCTGCGTGCAGCTCTACACCGGCGCCGGGATGCCCGCCGTGGGGCTGGGCACGTGGAAGGTAACGGGGACAGCGGTGGCTGGCTCTCGGCGGGGCTGGGTGCCATCTCCTCCCGCTCGGGAGCGGGGACGGCTCGGCTCGGGGACGCGTCCCCGCCGTCCCGCCCGGGATGCCGCCGGGGACGCCCCGTCCCGCCGGTGCTCTCCGCAGGCGGAGCTCCGGCGCTGCTTTGCAAGCCGCTTTCCCTGCCGTGCCCTCCGTCCCTGCCGTCCCTTCCTGCCGCGGGGGAGAGGTGACTCTTGGGTGTCCCCAGTCCTCCGTCCCTCCCGCGGCCGCCAGGGATGCGCGGATCCCGGCCATCCCCTGCTATCCCGAGCAGGCTCCCGCGGCCTCTCTCGCTGCCCCTTCCCGTGCCGCTGCACTGGAGCGCTTCCCTGCTGATCCGTGCTGAGTTACTGTAATCCTGGGCGAGGTCCCCGGGAACCATCCGGTAACTAGGTATGGCTTTAGAAGACAATTCATGCGTTTCGAGCAAGTTCTGACAAAGAGGTTTGCATTGTTGTTACGATGACTACAAAACCACTGATCTATACAGTGCCTAGAACCAAACGTTGCTGGATCTGTGTGAACAAGATCTGCCAGCTTTTCTTTGTGCACAGCTCTTACACGCCCTTTCGGGGTGTAAAAACACATAGAACTGCACACCTCCTCTGTCTCTGAAGGAAGCAGCTGACATAAAGTTCAAATTACAGGTGGGATGTGCCCCAGGATGAGCTGGGCTAGAGGACAGTACAACACTCCAAAGTGATGTGGATGACTGAGGTGCAGACCGCTGCCCTCCCTAGAACTAAAATTCTCCCACCTGGGCAGTTTGGCTGTTCCTCTTCTCAGACACAGCACTGGGAAGCGAGGAGTGTTGAGCAAGAGGCACTGCAGAGCTCCCTGGCACAAAACTTGGTTCCCCCTGGTCCATCTCTGGCAGTGTTGGGGGCTCTGCTCTATCTGGCTGAGCCTGCTTGGGACTGGGGCTAGGGATAAATAAATGCCTGGAGGCTGCCTTCAAACCCAGCCTGCATTTGTAAGATGAAGAGAGCTTTAAGAACATGGTGTGGAAAAACTCTACTTAAAACCCCATTGGTATGTGTTTGTTTAGTTGCTAGATAATTAGGAAATGGCTTGTATGCTTGGATTTTTGGGATCTTAACCTTCTTTTTCCAGTCTGCAGCTGGGCAAGTAAAAGCTGCAGTGGTGGCTGCCATTGATGCTGGGTACCGCCACTTTGACTGTGCCTACGTGTACCAGAATGAGAATGAGATTGGGGAAGGGATCCAGCAGAAAATCAAGGAAGGAGCTGTGAAAAGAGAAGATCTCTTCATGGTCAGCAAGGTAAAGTGACCTAGGATCCAGGGGAAAGCTGGCACAAAAAATTGTGACAACATATATGCATAGTGGGGAAATTCAGAGCAGTGGGGAAAGGCTGTGTGGTACAGTGTGGAGCAATTAGAATAGTTCAGGCCCATACTGGGATAAACTTATTTTTGTCACTGGATTTTGTAGAGCATTATTTAAGATGTGTTCCATCCACATCCTCCATGGGACTGTTCAAAATACATGTTAAGCAGAAATGGTCCCAGAAAGTATGCCAGCTTTTTTTCCTGCTTCAGTAAAGAGCTTTAACCCAGGAGGTCACAATCTGCCTTGTTTGTTTTTTTCTCTAGCTGTGGTCCACTTTTCATGAGAAGCCTCTGGTGAAGGGAGCCTGCCAGAAGACTCTTGCAGACCTGAAATTGGATTACCTGGATCTCTACCTCATGCACTGGCCTCTGGGGTTCAAGGTACAGTAACAGCAGGAGCCTCGGTTTTCTCTCCTGGGAGAGCTCCTCAGAAGTGCCAGGAGCACTTGCAGCAGCACTGCTGCCCCAGGAGGAGCCTGTGGCTGCTGTGCCAGCCCTCCCTGGTGCTGCCCATCCCCTCTGCTCTGCCCCTGATCTCTGCCCTGACACTGCTGCTGCTGCTCAGCCCTCTGCCCTGCTGATAACGGGGACACAGAGCCTGCTCTGAGGCCAGGCCTCTGGCTGCAAGATTGACTCATGCTGCTTAACTTTGGGCTAAATCATCCTTTCCTGCTTTGGGGGAAGGAGGCTGTACTTTGCTGCCTGACAGAAATTCTTTCCTCTGCGTGTTACAGAATCACAGAACAAGAGAATGTTTCTGTCTGCAATTTCTTTCTTTAACCACTGAGTCCTTAATACAGTACAGATTGAGCTGATCTTGGCTGTAGGAGCCTAAAGTTGTTCCACAGACCCTGGATTTCAATAGGTGAGACTTTCTGACATCCATGTCAGAAGTACATGAAATACATCTCATGCTTCATGTACTTCAAAGGAGCTGATGTCTCAGTCTGTATCTAGTCTTGGCTTTTTCTTTCTGCTGCAGACAGGTTAAGACCTCCATCCTATCTGTTGCTTTTGAGCTTGTCAACTGTTTGTCACACTTGCAAAGCTGTCATGGTTAGTTTTATGTGAACAAAGAGCTTGAGTAAAAGTGTCATGGGATCATACTCTGACATCTGCACACTGGATGTGGAGCAATGTGGAGATGTGGGGCTCTGTTTCTGAGCTGGTACATCTGGGGTGTTCTGATTTGCCACCAACTTAAACTGGGGCTCCCCTCACAGGACACCTGTGTGTGTACATAAGACCTTGTTCAGCAGATGTGGCTCAGCCTAAACCTGACTTAAATGTTCCTGGGACCTTAACAGATCCTTTAAAAAAAACCCAGAACAAGCCCAGTTCTCTCTTAAAGGAGTAACATAGTACAGGAAGCTTGTTTGTTCCATAAGTGGTGTGACTTGTTTATCTGTATGTGTTTTAGTGAGTCACCACCTTGCTTGTCTAGCAGATACACCTGACATTCCTCCTAGGAATGATTCCAGATCATTCCTACTAGGAATGATTGCTGGCAAAATTGCCAGGAACAATGTAGACAACTATTAGTATTTTCTGTACTAGTAGCTAAAGCTATCATGGTCTTCAGTTGCCCTGGTATTAATTTGCCATTAAAATTGTGTTTAAATATTTTTTTTCATTTTTTTTTCACTGACAGGCAGGAGAGGAGCTGTTTCCAGCAGATGACAAAGGCATGGCTATACCCAGCAACACAGATTTTCTAGATACATGGGAGGTATGTTCAGCCACAGTAGGAAATCAAGTTTTCTGGCAGTCTTTTCCATGCTTTCATTGCCTTCAGCAGCCACAGAGTTCTTATGTATTTATTGCACCATATACAATGGAGCCTTTCAAAACATACATGCTCAGTCAAGCTGATGATCTTTAGTGAAGCTGCAAGGCAGACTGCTTGACCATAACAGAAACAGAACTGTCCTCACCACTGTTCTTACACTGTTGAAATACACTCTGCTGAAATAAATTAGGTAGGGATCATACCCCCAGCCTGTACTACAGCCCCTCTGGTGCTGGCTCAAGAACACATCATTGATTATCCTCATTTCCCATGTGAAAAAATCTGAGTTTCTGCCATCTCAAGAAAGGAGCCCTTGGGTTTGGGTGAGATGGAAGACATGGCACAAGTACACCAGTATGCCCTTTCCCCCAAGAGACAATCTTTGCAGCTTCAGACAGTTATTTTTCCTTGCTCACAGAGAGAAATGAAGCCACACAAGGAATAATTCCTTCAGGGCCTATCTTGTATACTGGTGCTGACTGTGCTCCTCTTTCTGCCAGGCCATGGAAGAGCTGGTGGACTGTGGACTGGTCAAAGCCATTGGTGTCTCCAACTTCAACCGTGAGCAAATTGAAAGAATCCTGAACAAGCCAGGGCTGAAGCACAAGCCTGCAAATGTCCAGGTGAGCTGCAAAGTGACTGCAGGTGACTGGGTTTGTGGGGTTATAAAGATCCAGTTACAGCTGCACCAGGAGATGCAAAAAGGAAGAACAAAGCAGACACAGCACAATTACACCCTGTGATTATTTCTGAGTACACATAAAGATGTTGTAGGTCTGTATCCTGATAGGGAATGAAGTCATGGTACACAAATTACAAGAACTTCTTAAAATACTTGTTCTGCTATTAGTAATGGCATCAATCTGTTATTAATAGCAGGTAGTTGTTCGTGCAACATTTGGGTTTTTTCTCATGCAGGAATCCACAATTCAGTCACCCAATGGGAAAGGGAAGTCAGCTTTAACTTCTATACAGAAGCAGAGCATTTTCTGACACACTAGTGGCTTCCTGGTATCTACCCTAATTTATGTAAAACAAAATAAAATAAAGTGGTTTTATACACACATTAAAAAATCACCCAGTCTTTGTCTGCATACAGCAGCTACTGCCCCTTTGTATGCAGGAGCTGCAGAAGTTTAACCCTTCAAGGGGCCTTGGACAGACTCAGACATCTCTTACAGTTCTGAATTCAGTACTTCTTGCATCTTCACTAAGAGTACTAAGTTCCCTCAGTCTCCAAAACCTGCCAATCCTTCCTCTGCATGTAGTTAGGAAAAAAAAAGCATCCTGACAGGAACAGAAAAAGTATCTTTGTCCAAAACTATAGCACATGAGAAAGGGGCACCAATTCATGAGAATATGTCGAGAACAGAGCAGATGCAGCATGTCCTTCTCACCCCACTCCACATTATTGCTGAATATACGAGGTACTGGGGTTTTCAGTATTTGCTAAGCTGCTGCTTAGAAATCTGAGAAAGACCTCAGAACACGGCAAGAAGCACGGGCCAAAGAACCCAGAGGTGAGCCTTATGAAATGCTCTTCCCCAGAGCAAAGACCCAGAGGTATAAGAAATCTCAGTGTAGAGGCAGGTGCTGTAGAAAACTACAGCTGAATAATACTTTGCAGAGACTGGCACATGAGGACAAACAGCAGTGCATGAGGAGATAATCCTGCAGTGAGCTGTATTCTAGCAATCTGTGTTCCTCTGCTGGCAGATCGAATGCAATCCATACCTCACCCAGGAGAAGCTGGTGAACTACTGCCAATCCAAAGGGATTGCTGTGACAGCCTACAGCCCCCTGGGCTCTCCTGACAGACCATGGTAAGACTGCCTTGCAATCTGTGAGGGAGCTGGCATGGCTAATGCTTGAAGCACTGAGACAGTAAGTGTGCTATTAGCCACTGAGCTCAAAACAGATTTCTGGTGTTATCTCTCCTCTGTGTAGGGCTAAGCCAGAGGATCCTTCCCTCCTGGATGACCCCAAGATCAAGGAAATTGCAGCCATGCACAACAAATCCACAGCCCAGGTACATGGATGCCAGACTGTGGTACCCCTTCCTGTAACAGGACAGCTGATGACAATTTTGAGGACAGGCTGGCTCTTTGTTCCCAGTCACCTCTGACTGTTTGCTGTTTGCTGTGTGGCCTGCAATGCACGCTCCCAAGTGTGCTCTGTCATCATGAAACATTTTCTTGACCCATCTTCAAATGCTGGAATCTTTCAGTCTCCATGTCAAGTCCTCTTGCAGAGAATGAAATCTTGATGGAAGTTTGGGTGAGCAGAAGACTTGACTGGCCCAAAACTGAATGGGAAAGGAAGCCTTTCATGTGAGGCTCCACCACTTCCCTCTTTGCTCTTCAGGCAGGGCAACCAGGCCTGCAGGGACAGGAATGACTGGAAACAGGGATAACAGCTGTTGGAACAGGCTCTGCTTCCTCCAGAGCAAGAGGAATGATTGAGTTGTCTGTTCCTGCAGGTTCTCCTTCGCTTCCAGATCCAGAGAAATGTGATTGTGATTCCCAAATCTGTCACCCCACGGCGCATTGTGGAGAACTTCCAGGTGAGGCTCAGCAGTGAGCTGGGGCTGCCCCTCAGGGGGGGGCTTGGCTTCTCCCTGCACAGCAGAGGAGAAGACCCTTTATCACTCTTCCCAGGTCCTGCTCACCAAGAACAGGCTTTTGTCTGTTTACATGCTCTACTAAGGGCTAAACTTAAGGTTACCTTTGGAGAGCAGGAATGAACCAAGTCTTTTTTTAGTATGCTGATAATTCTAGCAGTCACTTTACATGGTGTCTTGTATTCTGCAGACTGGAGATGAATTGCCACATGTTTGTTTCACTGGCACTTGAGTGCAGCAGCACACCACAAAAGGCTTATGTAGAGCAAGCAGTGTTAAGAAAACAGTTGTGGTGTTCACAACCCATGCTGCTCTTTTGTTAATTCAGTGGTCTTTGACTGCAACTGGTCATTGGGATTTCAAAAAGCCTAGATAGATCAAGTGAAATATGGAAATCTTGTAGATGTGCCTTTGGAACTGGACAGAAAGATGCATTTCTCACAAGCGGCAGATGCAAGAGCCTGCCAAGTGTCCTGCAACAGCTGGCACGTGTAATTGCAACTTTGGATGAATTTTTCTATTCCCTCTGCCAATGCATTCTTGGTGCTACAGAGAGATGCTTTTCCCATGAAGCAGTCATGTCTTCTAACCAGCTCCCCTCCCTTGCAGACTTGTTGTTTAATTTTGTGGATTTTGCTTACAGTCTCAGGTTTGTTCAAAGAGGTGATTCCCAGCTGTTCCTCTTTTTAGGTGTTTGACTTCAAATTGACAGAAGAGGAAATGGCAACTATTTTCAGCTTTAACAGAAACTGGAGAGTCTATACAATGAGCATGTAAGTGGTAGCATTCAGGATTTTTCTCCAAACTCATAAGTTATAAATACTATATACACAGAGGTTTTGCATCTAAATACTGCCTAGAATGCCAAGAGCCTGAATGATGAAGTGATTGGGATGTTCCAAGTGTACAAAAAACACACACTGTAGAGGAAAACAAATCTGGAATGAACCCATCCTTCAATTACACAGTTCAGATTCCACTTTAGTGGCTTCTTTAAGCAAAACTAGAAAGGAAAATTATGACTAAAATGAAGTCTTCTATTCCCTGCAGGGGCAAAACTCACAAGGACTACCCGTTCAATGCAGAATACTGAAGATGCTCATATCCTGCCTTCCTTCAGAGCTTGGTCTGATATTCTTCCTATCAACTTATCTGACTTTCTTATTGCATTTCTCCTCCTGCAGCCAGTGAAGTCACAGCATATGTATTCAGCGATCACCTTTTGTTTATTCTTTCTGAAAGATACAGTAAAATTGTTCCAAAAGAATAAAATGGGGGCTGTAATCATTTTCTGTCAAAACGTGGATTGAGTAATCCAAATTTAGCGAGGGAGAGACTTTGAACTACAAGTTCACATTTTTAATTTATCTTGCATCAGCACAACAGGAAAACTGGCAGTTATGGGAGAAAAATCTGAGAAATGTGAACTAAACCCCAGCAGTTTTATCACTCCAGAAGTAACTAAGAAAGGCGTTTTTCCTACTTAGGAAAAACTTTCCCTTAGGGGAAAAAAACCCAACAAAACATACTCCATGAGCAGAAAACACGCAGGTGCGTGGTCGGCAGCATTTTCAGGGAGGTTTTCTCCTGAGCGTGTGGATTTTGCCCATTCCCTGCGGGCAGCAGAGGGCGGCCATGCCCCAGCCAGCCGCGCTGTCCCCTCCCCGCCGGCCCCAGCCCCGGCAGCGGCACGGGGCCAGCATCTCCTCTCCCCTGTCAGCCTCGGGGCCGAATTCTGGCCGCACCTGATGCCCCTCTAGCTGCATCCACCTCCCCTTCAGCGCAGCCAGCCGTGCGCCTCTGCCCTTGGCCCCACAGCCCCGGGGAGAGCAGCAGGTATTTGCTTTTGGGGCTGTGTCACCCTCCCGCTCCCAGCGCCTGGGCAGGTGACCAAACACGATCCTGAAGCTGCACGCTGCGTCTCGAGGCTAAAGAGCAAAAACCTTTGTTCAAGAAAACGAGCACCTTATGGATTCTTTCCAAAATTTCCACTTTCAATTCATGAAAATGTAATATAAGAACGTTTGCTTTGCAGCAACCCATAAAAGCTTCTGTAATCCCCAGGCTGAGGTGGGACTTAGCTCTGCTGAGATCAAATACACATTTTTATTGAACAATAAAGGTATAATGTTACTGTGATGCAGAAGTTTGGAGCACTGCCTTTTTAGTGAATACTTTCTCCAGCATAGGTTACCCAGTGGCCACAGAGCCTTCAGGAGTTTCCTTGTTCAAGTTTAACTCATCCACCAGCTGCAGACCCCTTGGAATTATGTCCTTTCAGCATGGATCTCCTTCAAAAAGTGCACCTGAGTCTGCAGAAGTATTCCTGAGTCACAGTCCTATGAGCTTAAATTCTGGCATGAGACAGACAGGTTGTTTATATGTTTCAGTGGTCTCCACACAGGTCACCACTGCCATCCCCTGATGCTGGCTGCAATTTATGTTCTTTACACCCTGCACTTTATTGAAAGAGATAGTAAGAATTTTTTTCACCCTTATGCAAACTTCATCTTTCACATAATCATCATCTTATTGCATATTCATTATAAACACCTCTTGCCCCTGCAGCCCAGTGTGGTTAACACCTCACCAGAGCAACCTGAAGACACATATCCCAAACCCACCCCTTCTCCCATAGACAAAATTATCAGGATCAACACTGCAACAGTCAACATCTTTTCCAACTGCTTCTAAAATGCTTTCCAAGCTGAGCTCCCAGCACTACCCTTGCTCGTGCCACTAATCTGCCAATTTACACAGCATCCGTGTGTAAGTTACTCCTTATCAAGTGATACCAGCAGCAACTGTGCTCAGACCTTGGAGCTTTCAGGCAACAGCATCAGTGATCACCACTTTTTCAGGGTCCTTTCCTCCCTGCCTGTAAACACAACCCAGCAGCCCAAGCAACTGCAGGGCAGTCTCATCTGGGGGATCAGCAGGATCAGATGGTTTCACCCCACAGCACTTCACTGGTGGGTCCTAAAACCTTCCTCCCTTGGGAAGGGCAGGGCCTGATAGTAGCAGAGAGCCCAAATTCACCAGAACTCTGCTCTTACAAGGGAAAACCTGTATCATTTGCTTCAGTTTCCCAGCACTGGCACAGGCACTGCAGGGATGGTTGCTGCAAGGTTCAGTATTTCTGCAATTTCATTCTGTGCAAAGGACTGTCAGGAGAGCACTGACATTCTGAGGAGCAGCACTCCCAGCTCCACAGGCCTACCTAACCTTACAACTCAGGCTGCCTGAAGAGGCTTTGCCATCAGCTTTCAGAAAACATCTGTTTCTCTCTTAAGAGTCATCTTCCTACCTAGCAGTGGTCTGCCCAGACACCTCCTCCCTTCAGGCAATTGCACACCGTGTGTACTTCCCCCTGGCATGCACTGGCTGCTCCATTGTCACTGCTCTCTGTTCCCAGGGGCAGGATCATGGCTCCTTCCAGAGTTCTTCCCACTACTCCACTTCTAGGCTGTGACTCAGGTAACTGAGGAGAGAAAAAAGAACACAGAACAAATGAGTATATGCCTCTCTCCCCCTTCCCCACCTCTGTTTAAGCCAAACACCAAACTGCTCCCTGTCCTCCTCTCCACCCACCCTTTGTCACCACAGATTACATCCAGGCCATCCCAGTCCCTCCCTGGAACCAAGGGTGGCTCAGAGGGTGATGATGGGTGCCTGATGCTTCCATTCACCACTCAGTCCTGCTTACTGTGTCCTGGAGCTCCTGGGTGGGCAGTCTGCTGTCCCCAGG
Source organism: Cettia cetti (assembly GCA_013401135.1). Classification (NCBI taxonomy): domain Eukaryota; kingdom Metazoa; phylum Chordata; class Aves; order Passeriformes; family Sylviidae; genus Cettia; species Cettia cetti. The sequence goes on from VZUI01022205.1 coordinate 56,422, forward strand.
ACTGCCACTGTCCCCAGGACTGCCACTGTCCTGCCCAGGAGGGGTGGCCCGGCCCACAGGATCCCCCTTTGGAGTGAGGTGCTGCCCTCCTTCTCAGCAAGCAGGGAGACTGTGGGGGCACATAGGTGCTCCCCATCTGCAGAACTCAGTCACCCCAGGTATAGCACCAGTTTCAGAGCCAGCCAGAATCAGTCCTGACCAGCCTGGGCTGTTCATGGTTTCCCCCTGCTCAGGCTTCTCCTGCTGCACTAAACCTGCCCTTCCCACACCATAATCACCACAGAGGGCTGGTGGGATCACTTTCTCATCCTTGGCTGTGCCTGGAGCTTGCTATTTCAGCAGGTGAGATTAAAGTACAAAAGCATGAGGACCAAAAGCATCATCAGCTCTGAGAATATGGGAGATCCACCAAGATAGACTCCTGAGCTGATCTGAGCTCAGAGTGACAAGGAGGCCGAGGTCTTCTACAGCTGGGGCTGGCCAAGCCCCTCAGATCTGCTCCTGGCAGATCATCCCAGCATCCCAACCCACACTGGGCAAGATAAATCTCCCCTACAAGTGAAGCAGAAATTCCTGCTGTGCTTCCCAGTGAGTCAAGCTTGAAATCTGCATGCCCTCACCTCTAAACCCTGGTTTAAGCTACACCTGCATCTGTTGGTAGCTCTGAAGCTGCAAACCCCTTAGCTGTAGAGATGATCACACCTTCCAACACTGTCACCTCCCTATTTTGCCTTCACATTTTTTCAGCAGGCCACTGGGTCTCTCTGGTAAACACTGTCCATAAGGACATATCACTTTTGTTGTTTTGGGCCCTGGTCTCAGACTCCAAACATTGCTGGTCACCAAAGTCCCAACTTGTGATGAAATTACAGTTACTAAATGCAAAGTCAGCAAAACAAACTGAAAACTCATGATATTATGCCTCCTGTTTCAGTGCACGTGGATCAAGGAAAAAAAAAAAAAGAAAGTGCGAGGCAGTGCCATCACAAGGGAGACGCAGTGATCACCACGGAGTTGAAGCAGGAAAAGAGGAAGTTTAATTTTTTCTTACAGCTTATATAGATTTCTAGAAAAGAGACCACATTGGACTGAGGTTCAACCTCTTCAATTCCACTCGTCTTAGAAACTGACCATCAATTGTCCTTTCTACAGAAAGGAATGTAAACAAGACAAAGAATTCTAACAACATTGCTTTGTTTACATGAAATTTCTGACTCCAAGAAACTCCAAGGCTGGAAGACAAGACAACAAGAAAGCAAGACCCTCCTCCCCCTCAGTTCCTCATTGTCAGTGCTCTCTGTAAAGACATGGCCATGTTCCCAAGGACACAGGGCACAAGATTCAGCAGGCTGGCTCTCACAGGCTGACACGTGCAGTAGTTCTCCCTTCCCCAAGGCCCCCAGCAGACCTTCGGGAGAGGCAAACAGTGGAAAGATGACTGGCCTTACAGCTCTGAAAGGAAAGGCTCCAACTCACAAGAGCAAAATACAGAACTTCTGCCTGAAGCCTCTTGTGACAGAATGGAGGCATCTCTCTGACTTGAAACCATGAGGGAAAATTCAACACAAGCGGTGAGAGATAAGCACCAAGTTGTGTAAAGGTTTTGTGATCCAAGTGAAAACACATCACATCCTGCCAGGGATGCCTGACAGTGCTAACACAAAGCAGGAGGAACATTAAAGAGTAAAACCCCAATTACCTTGCCATCCTCAGCTCAATGGAGCAAAAAATATGAAGCTGCAGAGAGCGGGGAGAGGCACCCTGAGCAAACACTCACACCTGAAGAAACTGTCCACATGTGAATAAGCAGCAAGCATCCCAGGCAAGTCTGGGTTTTTCCATTGCGCTGTGACGTCTTCAGCAGAACAGCGAATGCTTGTCTGCAAAAGCATCAAAGCCAGTTTCTGATGTGAGACTGCTGGCCACTACCGTGTTTGATTACAATCGTGCATCTTATTCTGCAAAGTCCTCAACACCTCCCTAAATACAGAGGGACAACACGATCATTATGCCACTCATTAAAAAGTCACTGTTCCTCTTCTGAGACTTTAAAAAAAAAGTCTCCTAAAATTCAAAATAAAGCTGGGGTTTTTTTAGATTCACTCTATCCTGAATTACTCCTGAAAAAGCCACAGTGGAAGCTGCGTTTGTCCCACTTGGCGCAGGGAATAGCTTCTCCTGGCTCTCAGAAGGCAGGCACGCCGAGGTTTCTGCTGTCGTGTCACTGTAGCAGCACACAGGGCAAGAATCCGGCGATGGGAGCCTTTCCCGGGCCACCACCCCTGTGGCGGGCTGGGCGCTTCCACGCCCTGAGGCACACAACAGCTCTGGGGCGTGCGGGGACACAGCTCTGCCTCATGTCCCCTCTGCCACCCCCGCTCCGGGGATGAGCCTGCAGGGGACCGTGTGCGGCGAGCACGGCCCCAGGGCTGCGGGGCAATCCCTCCGCACGGAGCCTCAGCCGAGGGGACGCGGGGCAACCCCTCAGCGCGGAGCCTCGGCCGAGAGCCGCGGGGCAAGCCCTCAGCACGGAGCCTCAGCCGCGGCCTGCTCCGCCCCCCGGCCCCGGGCTGGGCGCCGCCCCGGCTCCCCCGCGCCGCTCCGGGCGGGGCGGGCCCGGCCCCGCTCGCTATTAAAGGCGCGGGCTTCGGCCGCAGCCGCGGTGGTGTTGCTGCTGGCGTGGCCATGGCGAGCTACGTGCAGCTCAACACCGGGGCCAAGATGCCCATCCTGGGGCTGGGCACGTGGAAGGTACCGGGACGCGCTCCCTGGGGCTGGCGGCGTGAGGGCGATGGGCACGGGGGAAGGAGGAGCGCGGCCCGGGCCCTGCAGCGCTGCCGGCGCCACCGACACGCTGCCAGGCCGCCGCCGGGATTTGGCTTTGTTTTAGTTGGGGTTTGCTTTGGATGTCGTGGCTTTCTTAGTTTTATCTTGGCGTGAGAAAGGTCTGCAATGCTGTGTTGGTGAGAGCTTTTTTTGCTCTCGGTTTTTTCAGTCCCAGCCAGGGAAAGTGACAGCTGCGGTGATGGCTGCCATCGATGCCGGGTACCGTCACTTCGACTGTGCCTATGTGTACCAGAATGAAAACGAAGTTGGGGAAGGGATCCAGCAGAAAATCAAGGAAGGCGTTGTGAAACGAGAGGATCTCTTTGTCGTCAGTAAGGTAGGGGTCTGGATATACCGGGGGATACCTTTTATTTTAAAGCAACCCTTACCGTTACTTACCTACTCTGTTGTGCAGCGTGGAGCAATTCAGAACATCACCTAAGCCATTCCTGAGACTCCTACTTTACCTCGTCCTGTATTGAGACTCATGCAGGGTCCATACCACAAATTTGGGTGATGCTTTCAACTTAAGTCTTAATAAATGAAACAAGACTACTGCTGCTGTCTGCCAGGACAAGGGCACTGTGCAGTCCTGTGTGCTGCCACTGCACGCATCACCCAGTATCACAGGCCAGTCCTGCTCCCAGAACACGCTCCCCTTGAAGAGCTGTAGGATGACCTGGTTTCACATCCCTTTCCCAAGGGGACAGGCACCCTGCTGAACAGTACAGAAGAGTTCCAAGAGCTTTAACCCCAGAGGTCACAATGTGCCTTGGCTTTTTGTCTCCAGCTGTGGTGCACGTTTCATGACAAGCCTCTGGTGAAGGGAGCCTGCCAGAAGACTCTTGCTGCCCTGAAACTGGATTACCTGGATCTGTACCTCATCCACTGGCCTCTTGGTTTCAAGGTACAGTAACAGCAGTGCCCTTGGCTTTGTCTGTGAGTGGCAGTTCTGAAGAGCTGTGTGGTTTTATAGCCCGGTAATTTCTTCAGTTGCACAGATCATCCCGTGTGTATTGTGTAACAGCCCTGCTCTGGTGCTCAGCTTTGCTGTGGCCATGTCAGCCAGGCTGTTGATTTTTACCTTTGAGATCCCTGCCTGCATGGCATCTACTGCCCTTTTGGTCATGGAAGAGGCAGACCTTGAACCTTAGGGATGGGTCTCCCTGCTGGAAGCAGAAGTTATATCTCTTTCCTTTTGATTATTGCCTGTGTTGCCTTCTACAAATCCGAAGTTGTGCTCAGTGTAGTCTCTTCTTTGTGGGAAGAGGGCTATACTTTGCTGTCTGACAGAAGCTCTTTCTTTGCATGTTACAGAATCACAGAATAAGAGATTGCTTGTCTTTCATTTCTGTCTTTAATCACTGAGTCCTTAAATACAATCCAGCTTGAACTGGCCTTTGCTATAGGAGCTTTAGCATTCCACAGGCTCTAGGGTTAAACTTTTTAGTTCCTAATTCTTCTGCTGACTGCATGCAAAGGAACTGATGTCTTAGTTTGCATATGTCCAAGCTTTAGGCTTTCAGTGAGAGATCAATCAAAATTTTCTCTCTACCTCTTGCTACCAAGGTGAACTGTTCTTTATAACATCTGTGTTTTTAAAATTAGTTTTACCTGGACAGAACTATCAAAGTGAAAATGTGTTCTGGTGTAAACAATGAATGAGTAGGAAATAACTGGTTTTGAATGAAGTTGATACCTGGCAGATAGTCCTAACTGGGACACAGGGTATTCCAACCTTCCCTATGCCAGCACCTTAAACAATGAGACTCCCCATAAAAGAACTGCCAGGAAATCTGGTCCAGTTTAAGGTGAACATATTCCAAGTCTTAAGTGGGTCCTTATTATGGATTTCACTAAAACACTTCATTATGAGCGGGTAACCACTGTGTATTTTTGTAAACTGGCTACAATTCTACTTTCTGTCTTACAAGTAGAGGCTGCAGTTTCACTATGTGGATTTGGATGAGCCAGGGGACACTGTCCATCAGCAAAAGTATCTGTCCATACTGGGTTGACTGTAGGCAAAAAACCCCATCATAATATCATGTGAAAACAAAAGACTGAAGACTATAGGTAGTGAGCATTAGTGTCTAATACATATGTAGATAATTTATATAATGATAAGGATTAGTTTGCCCTGTAATAAGGGTTTATAGGATCATGGCCTTCAGCTGGTGTTAACCCAACCTCCCAGTAATGTGTGTTTCAAGCATTTTCTTTGTCCCTGACAGGCAGGAGAGGACCTGTTCCCTGTAGATGACAAAGGCATTGCTATCCCCA
>VZUI01022208.1:0-11410 GCA_013401135.1 Cettia cetti
AGAAGAGAAGAGAAGAGAAGAGAAGAGAAGAGAAGAGAAGAGAAGAGAAGAGAAGAGAAGAGAAGAGAAGAGAAGAGTAAACTCATATAAATACAGGGACATGAATTTCCTACTCTTGGCTTATTCCGTGGGTGTTTCATCAGGTTTATAGAAGAAAGTGCCTTCTTGCTCTTGGGGTTGGGTGTCCTGAGGAAATGATGGAGCTGGGGTGGAGGTGGAGTTTTCTGTTCTAACGAGAGATGATTTTGGGAGCCCAAGGCAAAGAGATTTCTCTGGGTGTAGAAGGCATCCTCAGGGATGAGGTGCTTCACTCCTCTAAAAGATAAGGAGAAGATAAGAAAGAAGAAAAAATATCTATTCCCAAATTTATCTAAGTTACATCCATTTTCCTAAAGGAGCATATTTTTAAGCAGCCCTGGAAGATTAAGCTGAGACCATTATTCCACATTTTTTTTCAGCCTTTTCTGCCTTGTGATCTGTATTCTGGGAATATCAGAGCCACGCAGACAAGATCACAAGATGGAATGTTTGGGATATCAGGGCAGGAATGATAATGCAATGCCTTTTTGCTTTTGATTTTCATCTTGGATCCAGCTCTGTGTCACATTAAAGAGGGACTCCTGTGTTCTGATAGCTGTGCTGGGACGTCGCCGTCCTTCCCAAGGTTACAGACCAGTGCTGGAAGACAAAAAGAAGCAAAATTGTTTAACAAGAGGAAAGAAGTTTCACTTTCCTTGGGCTTGTTTTCCACGTAGTCCTGTCACTGGTTCATCAGGAACAAAATATATTCCAAACACATGCTGGAATAAACAGCACACAGGGCTCAGCTCTGATGGATGCTCAATACGGAGCTGTCGGAGCTGGATGAATTTACACTTTATTTATTTATATTTTGGCTTTTCAAATGCAAAGACCAAGAGTCAGGGACGTCATGGAGACTTGTGACATTCAGTGGAAGACTTAATGAATTGAATTAAAAAAAAAACAACCCTGACCCCAAAATGTGCTGCTTTCTTTCATGCAGTGACTCCTGCAGTCATTCCTTACCTCTGGCAGATTTAATATTCTGGGCGGATAAACTGTAATAAATATTCTGATAGTTAATAATCATTTTGGGGCAAAAGCCATGTTCAGCTCATATTGAATCTTATCAAATGATCCTTGTTGACTCAGTGGCAGCGCTGAGACCTCAGTAACTGCTCAGACTAATCCAATCTGATTAATAATTCTTTGGAGAATGACGATTTAATTTTTTTATCAGCCCTGATTGATTAAAAGCTCCTTGTGCAGTGAGGAGAAAGGGGCTGGCAGTCTCTCGAAAAATCGTGTTCTGTGGCACAGGGCAAGGAGTGGAACTGGATGGGTTTTAAGGTCCCTTCCATCCCAAACCAGTCTGGGGCTCAGAGCTGCCTTTGCCCTGCAGTGTTTTAATTCAGTTTTCATCCTGCTGGGACAGAGCTCAGTGAACTCACTGCTGTTGTGGCTGAATCGTTTTGGGAGAACAACAACTTTTCAGGCAGCTGTTGCAGTCCTGTGGGATTTCTGGGATCCGTGGAGGGAAATGAGGGTGGCTCCAGAACACGGCTGTGGGAGCACAAGGTGGAGAAATCCATTAGGGAGAGAACTCTGGGCTGCGCTGAGTAAAGGGCTGCGTGAAACGCTGTCGGTGCTGATCTGAGGGTTGTGCAGCTAAAGGGAATCCCCTGGAGCCATTCCTGTGCTTCAGGAAGGTGCGAAATCCACTTTTCCTGCTGTTAACACGGCTGTAGTGATTCCAGTGAGCAGTTCCTGACCGCACAAACAGCACATTCCACCCAGGAGAACATTTCTCCTTACATTGGCAGCGTTTTAAACTCCCTTCATGTAATTTCTCTGAGCTCTACAGAAATATGAAATAATTTACTAAACAAGCCTGATACTTCACATATTAACAGTTCCATGGAAGCCCCTGATATGGAATGGGGGGGCTGTATTAAATGAAGTTTAAGTAAAACATGAGCTAGAAAGGGGATGTGGAAATTTTGGAAAATGCCCGTAGGATGCTGACCAGCCAACACATTTCAGAGTAGCTGTGCCAGGAGTTTTATGCCCCAGACAGTGTTGGAGATATAAAACCCCATCAAGGAAGAAAAAAGATGATGAATTTTAAAAAGTCTGGGTACTAAGTCTTGTATTATTATCAACTTAATTGTACACTAAAAGGAAGGAGCAAATTCAGGTCAAAACTTACAGCCATCGTTTAAGCTGATAGGTATATAAAAACTTTAAAGAGCTCTGGGATCAGAAGAACAAAGCTGATAAAAGGAATTTCTGGGTTATTTCTCAGCTTTGAAACCTTCCTGAGGTCAGCAAGGGTTTTGTCAAAGCTTTCAGCTGCAAAGGAAGGGGCTCCAAACTGTGGGATGATGCGTTAATGCACCCGAATAATGAACATTTGAGGTTTGCTGTTTGTTCCCACTCCTTTGGATAGTGTTGGGAACAGACAAGACCAAACTTCTCATGGACAGGGCTTCAACTTAATGAGAATTGATTTTCTAAAAGCTCTGCAAGTGCCTCTATCTGTTGAGGGAGGTGTTTGCAACCAAGGACTGCAGTCACTCCAGAGCCTTGGACTCCCCATGGAGGACACAAACCTGGGGGAACTCATGAGCTCTGTAGGAATCATAAAAACCTTGGATTAAAAGGGACATTAAACCCCATCCAGTGGCATTCCTACCATGGGCAGGGACACCTTCCATTATCCCAGGTCCTCCAAGCCTGACCTGGAGCACTTCCAGGGATGGAGCATCCTCAGCTTTCTGGGCAATCTCTTCAAAAGCCTCTCTCCCCTCTGAGTGAAAAAGGAATTTTCACAGACAACAGAGGAATTTTATGGTGATTTCCTTCCCCTTGCAAAAAAAAAAAAAAAAAAAAAAAAAAAATGGTGAGAGGGCTGCAGAAAAGACCTTTCTCCAGGATTGTGTGGTTATTACAAAATTATGTTTCTGAGATGACAATATTTTAGCACAAGCCTTAAAAATAGTTAAGGAAGTACAATTTTATAACAAAAGTATTACTAAAGAATCCCCAAATTCCTCCTAAAAGAACACTTCTTTTGAGTTATCTCTTCCTGAGGACATGGTGAAGGGTTGCTGGATGCAGGATCTGCTGAACAAGAAAAACTCTCATTTTCTGAATTTTTCTGGATCTCATCCTGACATATTTGAAATGTGTGGGTTCTGTGCTGGCTCATGTGCTTCGAAGAGACTTTCTGGACTTTCCTTCCCTTTCCCTAACACCTTGTGTTAGTAATTAGTGATATTGGACACCTCAGGAAACCACTTTGTGGGGTATAAACCCTCAACATTCCTGCATTTATATGAAGTCTGATTTCTCTTCCCACATGAGAGTGGGATTAATTTGCAATTTCTAATGCTTGACAGAGCAGGTAAAAAATGTAACTCTGCGTTGTCTTGAAGTGCACATGCTGCTTCTCTCAGACCTCGTGTCCTGTCTAACATTCCACACTTTCCTGTGGAAAATCCCAGTTTTCTGGTGCTGTCACACCCCTATTTTTGTCACTGTGCAGCCTCAAGCTGCTCCTGGTTAATGGCACTGGAGGTTTTTGGCAACCTGAGGATACGTGAGCCTATGAGGCCTATTTAGAGCATTGTGACAAGAAGAGTAAAAATAGAATTATTTTACTGTTCCCACCCAAACTAGGGTGGGCCAAATCTATCCAAATTTCTCTGTGATGGCAGCACCAAGGCCAAAAGCAGAGGATCCAGGATTTTCTCACCAGGCCACACCACCACCTCTCCCTGAGGCAGTGTCGCTGCTTTTTCCCCCCTAAAAGTTGCAGCAAACTCCAAATTCTGCATTAAAGCCAGTGATGTGTAAAACAAGCTGTGCAGATTTATCATTCTGCTGCTGCTTGTTGACCTAAGCTCCGTTTTCCTTATCTTTAATGGAAGAGTGATTTTGTATTCCCGGGCTGGTTTCCGAGACTGTTGACTCTGGGCCGCGAGGAGGCCGCGGCAAACAAAACAAGCTGTGCACAGGAGTGTTTGAAATATTTTCCTCTCTTTCAGGTGGCATTTTGAGTTGCCAGGGTGGATAATGGCAGCCTGTGACACGTGTCAGCCCTCGGTGACAGGCAGCATGAGGGATAGATTTGGGATGGAGAGGAAATAAATGCGGGAATCGATGGCTTCTGCCGGCTGCGGTGAACTGTGCAGGCCCCGGTGCCTTGACAATTTCATGTTTTATGCAAAAGTGCAAACTCTTCTGGAATGTGTTAAGGAGTCTGTGCTCAAAAGCGTTTACAGAGAGAGGGCAAGGAAATGTGGAGAGAGCAGAGCGGTGAGCAAAGCCTGCTTGGAGTAGCTGCTCACAACTTTGCGAGCTGTTTGCTTCTTAGAGGCTGCAGCTCAATATTTTAGTGCTAAAAACATCATTTCATGGAGTTGTGCAGTGATTACATTATCCCTCTTTAAGGGCATTTAAAGGTTGTGATACTGTTCCATTAGCAATGAGTAAAAAGGGATTTTTCCCCCTTAATTTTTATCTCAGTAACGTGAAGAAAATGTGGTAAAAATGGTGTTTCTTAATTGGCCTCCTCCTGCAGTGTAATTTATGTGATTGCCTCTCTTGCAGACCACTCTGGTCCCACTGAGAGCTCAGACCCTGCTCCTCTCCCTGGCTTCTAAAAGCCGTTTTTGTCAGCCTGCATTTCAGTTCTTACTATGAAGAGCTGAAATGTGATTTTCTTTTCAAAGTCTCTAAGAACGAAAAGAGAGCCCCAATTTTACAGTTGTAAAGAACTGGGTGCAGATTTGCTGAATTGTTGTATTGCTTTGAAATGTTTGATATCTGAAAATCAGGCAGTTAAATGCCTGTAATATACTCATGGATTTATAGAGCATTAGAGGCTGAATTGAGTTAATTTTTATTTATTTATTTTTAAAGTAAGGCTGAGCCAGGGTTAACTTGATTACCTGAATCATCTGTCTTTGTCTACAAACATAAAACTTTAAAAAATTATGAATAATCCCTAAAGTCATGAGCTAGAAGGATGAGGTGATTAAAATTCATGTGGAGTCCACCCTTCTTGCCCTTTTGTATTTTGGCCCTCTGAGTTCTTCTCTATTACTGTCAAAGATAAGAATAAAACTTTCTTAGGTCAAAGTGAAATTAATTTTGAAATTTCTTCAGTTGGATAAATTAAAACCCCATGAATCTGCAGGAGCTGCTGACACCGGGTAAAGAAAAATACCTGCATGATACAAAGGAGTTCTGAGAACTGGTACAGAATCTTGGATTTAAAAAAGGGCTTTTTATTGATTAAATCTGCAGTTTATATAAAGAAAAATAATTATCTCAGCTCTGACTTGGCACTCAATGTGAAGATGCCAAAATATCTGCCCACTAAAGTAAATTATTTTCTATATTTTTGTCAGTGCATTTCAGGGTATGAAACTGCAAAGGAATGTTGGGTTTTTTTTTTCCTTGAGGTATTCGTATTCAGGTAACCATCCATTAACGTGGATTTAATTCTAACATATGCAAAACAGGAGTGCAAAGGATTTGGGTTTTATGCATGAACATTTTTGTTCTGAAAGTTTTTAGGCGTTTGCTCAGGAATTAGCCCTGCCTGGCATAAAAATGAGTCTCATTCCTGTTAGAAAAGTAGAAAAATCTGTATGTGCTTCAAGGATTTCATAATGAAAACAGAAGGAGAAGGTCAGAACCTGATGTTGGAGTGCTTTTTTTTTTCTTTTTTGCTACTAATATTTCACAGATTTCTAAATAATCACCAGCATCAGCACCTGACCAATAATTAACTTCTCCAGGTAAAGGTGAATTAAGCAGCTGAAAGATTTGTTTCAAAACCTGCCAATGGCAGAAACAACTTTTTTCTTTTCTTCTTACTTTTTTTTTCCCTTTTTCTGGTGGAATCATATTTTATTTAGATTTGGAATTTTTTTACTTTTAAATGAAGCAATAAAGCCTTTAAATGTTTTCTCCTGCATCCCCGTTCCTCCTGCGCTGCTGCTCTGAGTGATGGAGCCAAGCCCGAGCCTCACACTTTGAATAATGCATTAATTTCTCTGCAAGATGTGCAAGGCTGGAGACTCATTTTTGTCAGGATTCTGCTTCTGGTTACTTTGAACAGAAACTTTTTGTTCCAGCTGAATGTTGGGGGGGAAATCTTGGATGTTCCTGTGCAATGCACAATTTATCCAGTGGAAAGGGTGCTCCACTGGAGCTTCCCACCTGGAATTTATGGTTTGGGCTTGTTACTGTTGGGATTTCTCATTTTTCTGGAATTGTTGTCCCTCTCTCAGCCTGGCAAAATGCTCTGTGAGTGGTGAAATTGAGGGAAGTGATAACAAAACCTCTCCTTTGCTGTTTGTTCCTTTTAAATTGAGTGAAAATGTTCCTTAAGCGGGGCTAAATGGCAGAAGCAAAGGGCCAGCACTTCAAAATGGGTTTTAAAAGGATTTCTCCAGCTTGTATATGAAGTTTTTCTGCAGTTTGAGAGCTGAAGTGGCACCATCTCCCTGAAATGAGACATTGGCCGTGCTTCATGGAAAGGAAAATTGAAGTTCCTAAAGGTCTTGGGACACTCAGGTCCCCTGGAAAGACTCTCACAGAAATGTCTTAGACAGAGAATAAATTCCAGCTTAAATCTGAATGAGAAAAGTGAGGTTTTGGCCAAGGGTTAAATATTTTGTCTCTTGGGTCAAATATGCATTTGGTAAATCCTCCAGCCCTGAAAGGGAGAAGTGCAGGGCAAATTAACAAACGCCAGTGCTGGCTCTAATTTGAGCACTGTCACTGCTTTGACAGATTCATTTTCCTTCCCCTGCTGTGATTGAGAAGTGTCCCTGCCTGGGGCTGGGGGAGCTGCAGGAAGGGCAGTGCTGAAGGTCAGCTGGCTCTGAGGAGTTTTATTTCCCTGCTACTTCTGCCTGCCAGGGTCAAGGCTCTTCTCCTTGCTCCTAGAAAATGTAGGAAGCAATTAAGATTGATTCATGCCATCAGCTATTTGACTTATTTTGGGTTTGATTGTCTGGGTTCTTTCTAGCACATGGAAAAAAACCCCAAATATTCTCCTGCCCAACCTCATCATTTGGTCTGGAAAAAGTTCCAGCATGCTGGACAAACCTTTAGAAGAGTTGAATTTATTTATTTTTTTATTTTTGTCTCCCAATCTTTGACTAAAAAACCATTTGTTAGAGGTATGTAATGCTATTCAGGCAAAGTATTTGTCTATCACCTGTATTTGGGGCTGTGGAAAGCCATCCATTATTTCCTGACACAGCAAAATCCCGGGAAAACACAGCCATGCCCTGGCTGGCGCAACAGCCACTTGTCTGCAAGTATAAATATGTGCAAAACAAGTGATGAAAAGCAAAAACTTCGAGAACATCAACCCACACGATGTTCCTTCTCCTCTGTCCAGCATGGGGTGTGATTTCGTGCTGACACCTCGATATTCCAGAGGGATTCTTGGAGCCAGTGGTTCTGCCTGGGGCTGGCTGATGTGGCCACTGCCATGGAATTCCAAAGGGGAGGTGCTGAGAGGTGGCCAGGGAAGTTCTCATGGGGGAGTCAGGGAGATCCAAATCTTTTTTCCTTGTTTCAAAGAGAAATGAGCTTTTGTTTCCAGGAATGTCTGATTTGGAGTCGGGGAGAGCTGGGCACATCTGGTTTTTTGTCTTCTTCTTACCCCTTTCTTGCCCTTTCCTCTTTACTCCCTTCCTAAATATCACCCCATTCCTTCCATCCAATCCTTCATTCCCCCTTCCCCAATCTGTCATTTCCCCTTCCCCAATCCTTCATTTCCCCTTCCCCAATCCTTCATTTCCCCTTCCCCAATCCTTCATTTCCCCTTCCCCAGTTTTTCCTGCCTCACTTTGCTTCCTGCCTAAAGCATCCAAGTGGCAGCAGATGCTTTTCCCCCCGGCCTGGCATTAACCAGGAGCTGTTTTTCCTGGGCTGAGGCTACCTGAGCGCAGCTTTTGGGATAGGCAGGAGCAGGAGGCTCTGGAATTCTCGGTGAGCTGGGATTGCAAAGCTGCCTTCAGCGGGTGCAATCCCAGCTGCGAAATTCCCGATTATCCTGGATGCGGTAAAAGCTTTGGCTGGGGTGAATCCAGCAGTTCCTGCAGCCAGAGCACGGAGTCAGCTTGGAAAGTTTTCCTCTCTTTTTCCTTCAAAACAACTCCAGTGGGGAAGGTGCAGCCCTGGAGAGGGGGGAATGATGCTGGAGGCTGTGCAGGGCGTTCCCTTGATGTCGGTGCTTGGAGCTATCCCGTTTTTCCAGCTGCTTCCCAGATCCCTGCGGGTCATGGGCTGATTATTCCAGCTCCGTGAGGCTCCAGGGTGGGATTTGGAGGGATGAAGAGTGTTTGGAGCACAATGGGATGCGCGGGATGGGGAAGCTGCGCCTTTGAAGTGCAAAGAGGGTGAAATCTTCCCCGTGTCGGGGACTCCGCGCAGCCCTGTGTACCGTGGAAATTCCCGTGAAACCATCAAAGCCAGGCTTAAGTCGAGCTCAAGTGAATGGAGCCTCGTGCCTGCGGGTAAATCTCTCCCCGGCTGCTGATTTTGGGGAAGGAAGCTGTTTAAATCGGAAAACACAATGTTTAGTCGCGATATAAGCAGGAATGCATGGCTCAGGTGTACAAGCCGGGACTCAAATCCATCCTTTAGCGCCTCAGCAGGGATTTTATGGACCTGGAGAGGGTCGGGGCAGTGGCTGAGCACTTTTCTCTAATGATTTATTGAAAATTTTTTGATCAAACTGGGCTTGATTGTGGCTCGCTGTGGGGAGGGCACATCCTGATCCCACTTTTTCTGAAAACTTGGCAAATACAAAAATAATTAACAAGCAGGAGAGGAGAGGAAAGGAGAAAGGCCAAAAGGTGAATTAACCTTGGGTTGAGGCAGCTCTCGAGGCCTTCAGCCCCTTTGGGGTCTCCTGTGACCTCCCAGCTTCTCCCAGGTAAAGGTTTCCAAAACTTCTTTCCCACTTGTTTTTCAGCAACTCATCTATTCCAATCAATCTTTCTCCTAAGATTAATTTCCCAGTCTTTCTGTTAAGAATTTGAGGGAATTATTCATCATAGCACTGAGACTCTTCCCCAATTAATGGGTTTATTAGCTGTTATTAATCAAGTGTTGTTTACTGCACTCTTTATAAATGCCATTTTATATTTTTACCCGTTCTTCACACCCAGCTTGTTGTACTCCCAATTGCCTTTATATTTCATGGAAAGCCAAAAAGAGATTCACAAGCAAAATAATCTCTAGATGTTTTTAATACAAGTGCTGATCCTTAAAATGGAAAATTCTTAAAGGTGTTAATGGGTATTTAATGAAAATGCAGAATTTTGAGACACAGTGATTTTTTTTCACCTTTGCTCACGGTTTCCATGGAATTGCAGAGCAAACATGGCAAAGTGAGGAGATTTTGAGCACAACCCGAGGTGTTTCCCAGCCTGACCCTATCTCAAGGCACAGCATCTTTCCCTGGTCCCTTGGGAATGGCATCACCAACATCCCACACTCCCCACTCTGCATCCCACTGTGGAAAAACAGATCCCAGGAAGGACCAAGGAGCTGAGAACGCAGCACCTGCTCTGAACTCAAAGCCCTCAGCTCATTGCATTCCTAAGGATATTCTTAAAGCACCTCCTGCTTTTCCTCACCCATGAAATTACTTCTGCATAACCAGCTCTGCCTGCCCTGTCCAGCATCCATCTTTTCTCCAGTGGCTCCAGTGCATCCCTGGAATGCCAACAACCTTTTATTGCTGCTGTGTCAGCCAACAGCAAAGAAACGCATCCTGTATCTGCACAGGGAAGATCTTTTCTGGGGATGGGGAGAGCCACCTGTGCATATTAAACAGCTTAATATTGGTTATTAAATTGCAGGGGAAAATGAGATTGGGTTGAAAAGAGGCTCTGCCTTCCCCCTCTCCCAGTCTGGCAGGTGAGATGTGGCCTGGACACCTCAAGGAGACAGCGCTGAGCGTGTCACCAAGTTCTGAAGCTGCATTTGCTGTGATCACTGATAAATTAATTAAGCTTCTTTTAAATGCGATGGAAAGGGCCTATTTATAGCTGAGAGAGTATTTACCAGCCTCAGAGGGAAACTGCAATTACATTTTCAGTTTAAAAATGTCATTGTCTGTGCTGACCTTTCATTTCTCTCTCCTGCCCTTCAAAGCAGAGTGAATTCCCGGGCAGTGCCAGGCTGGGAACTCGAGGAGTTTGGTGTCAGTTTGGAGGGCAGAGGCTCTGCCAGCACTGAGACAGCTCTCCCAGACAGCTCTGAGTGCTGCTTTTCCTCCCAAGCCCATCCCTGCAGGATTTGGGAAGCATCCCATGATTCAGGCTGGGATGGAGAAGCTGGAGAAGCCTCCTGGAGGCAGCCAGGATGGGGAGAAGGTGCAGGGCCCACCCAGGCCTGGCACCCTGCCCCAAAATCCTGTGGGAGCCCTCTTCATCTCCATGTGCCCTGGGATGAGTTGGGAATTTTTGGAATTTCTGGCCATGCAAACCCCTCCTGTTGGGTGGGAAGAGCCACCCTGCAAGCAACAGATTCCAGAGGCAACCACAAAATCCCAGGGCTGGAAGAGACCTTGGAGATCTCATTCCAGGGACACCTTCCACTGTCCCAGGCTGCTCCAAGCCCTGTCCAGCCTGGCCTTGGACACTCCCAGGGATCCAGGGGCAGCCACAGCTGCTCTGGCACCCTGTGCCACTGGATGAGCCATAATGTCTTTAATTTCTTAATGGAAGGATATTTTTCTTATCCCATGTGCTCCAATTCCATTTTACTCATCCCCCACTGTCTTGTGCAGCCCCCAGAGCTGATACACATTTCTTTTTAAAGCTGAATATTGTTTTATTTTCTTACAAGGAGCAGGAATTACAGGTGATGCTCTTTTTAATGAAAGAGCCTTTGTATTTTTAATTTTTTTTTACAAAATCTCCTTTGATTTTTTTTAACTAAGATTCCCCCCACCTGCCTGCTGCCCGTTCATATTTCAGAAGACAAGAGATGCAGATTTTTGAAGTCTGCAACAACAAACACCGTTCCAAAGCAGTTTAAAAATTCTCTTGAGGAAAAGCATCTCCCAGCTCCAGATGGCTCCTGCATTTATTGTCATTACAGTGGCGTTTGCTCCAGGAGAACGAGTTTCCTCTGGGGGAACAAAACCCCACACTGTGACACCAGGACAGATGCCTGGAGCTCCGTGGCCAGGACATTTATCCACTGGACAAAAGCTCCATGTGATGCCTGAAGTTTTATCTCTCATGTATTCCCGGCTCTGTGGTGCCCAGGGAGCAGCTCTGAGCTCACAGGCAGGGTCACTCAGCTCTGCACACAGCAGGGACACAACACAAATCCTTCT
>VZUI01022213.1:0-49940 GCA_013401135.1 Cettia cetti
GGGGGGGGGGGGGGGGGGGGGGGGGTGCTGGCAGGGAGCGGAGGGGAGATGAGGGGAAGTCTGTCCTGTCATGTCCCGGGAGTGCGGGGCACCGGGACCCTCTGGAGCTCCGGCTGTCCCGCGGCTCCCGCCCGCCCCCCCGCCCGCCTCCGCGCCGCTCTCCCCGGGCCGGGTGTAAGCGGCGTTCCCGGGATCCCCGCCCGGGCGCGGTGCCGCCCCGGGGGAGCAAGCGGGTTACCTGCCGGAGGAGACGGCCGCTCCCGACCGCTGAAGCTGAGGGAAGCGAGTGACAGATCCTCCCAGGACCTGCCGCCGCCTCCCGGAGCCTCCCGCCTGCTGCCCGCCGGGCCCCCGAGGTTACTTTTCCCGGCGGCGGGGTGCAGGTTGCCCCCGTTTTCCAAAGACGCTCTTCCCCCGTCCGCCCGCCCAGCTCCCTCTGCCCCAGCCGCGCCCGCTCCCTCCGGCTCTTACCGCCTGTGCCGGCGGCGGCGGCGGCAGCACCCGCTCCGAAGCGCGGCGGTGAGGGTGAAGGGGGGTAGCGGAGGGGAAGGGAGGTGAATTTCGCGGGGCGGGAGGGCGGGCGGCCCCCGCGCCTCCCCCGCGGCGGCGGCAGCAGCGATGCGATCGGGCATCACTCGAAAATGGCGCCGAAAGAGCGGAGGGCTCTTCATTCAAATTCGTTAGCGCCAGCCCCGCCGCCCCGGGGCATGCCGGGAACGGGGGGGGGCGCGCGGGGGCTGAGGCGGCAGCGCCGCACGGACACGGCGCTCGCTGTCAATGCCGCCCCTCCCCCCCCGCCGCTCCCGCCGCCCGCGCGCGCGCTCCACGCCCTCCCCGCTCACCGCGCGCTCCCGACCCAACCGCCGCTAATGGGGAAAGGGGGGGTGGGGGGGGGGGGGGGGGGGGGGGGGGAAGAGAGGGAAGGAGGGAGGGAGAAAGAGAGAGGGAGAGAGAGGGAAATGTCACCCGGAGCCCGGGCCCGCGGGGGAGAGGTGGCGCGTTAGAGATGTGTGTGGGAGAGAGGGAGCGAGAGAGAGAGGGAGAGGGGGAGCGAGACCTCCGCTGGCCCCGCGAACTTGTCAAGGTAAAGGCGCCGGTGGAAGGGAGGGGGGTGGATAGGGGGGCACGACAGCGGATTTTGGGAAGGTAGGGAAAGGAAGCCCGGCTGGGGGAGGGG
This sequence comes from Cettia cetti, assembly GCA_013401135.1. NCBI lineage: Eukaryota > Metazoa > Chordata > Aves > Passeriformes > Sylviidae > Cettia > Cettia cetti. The sequence continues at coordinate 1,178 of VZUI01022213.1, forward strand.
GATGTGCGCCAAGAGGACCTGAGGAAAATATGAACAGCGCCTCCCCCCGCGCCCCTCCCGCGCCTCTCAGGACCCCCGCGGCTCCCGCTGCGCTCAGGTTGCAGCTTGACCCCCCTTGTCCCCCCCCATGGCCGCGCACCCCGACGCAGCCAGAGGAGGTTTCGGAGCGCTCGGCGCTTGCCCGCAGCGCGCGGGCCCGATCCCGATCCCGACTGGCAGCCGCCGCTCCCCATCCCCCTCCTGCCGCCGCACCGGCTCCGGGCGGCAGCGCCCCAGGGCGCCCCCCGGCCGCCCCCCGGCCGGGCTTCCGAGCAGCCCCAGAGCGGCGGAGCGGGGCTGTGTGGGCTCATCCCGGAGCAAAGCGGGCCCGGAGCGCACTACACTGGTCATTGCTAAACAAACAAACAAACAAACAAACCCCCAACAAAAACCCAAACCAACAAAAAAGCCCCACACCGAAAAAAAAAAAAAAAAGCAAAAAGCCCTCTCGGAGGAACTTGACGGAGCGAGGTTCAACTCGGGCAGCGCTGCCGCCTCGGCTGCGCGCAGGGCGCTCGGAGAGAAGGCGAACTTTCATTTTTACGCCGCATCCTCCCCTCCGCACCAAGCTGTGACTGATCGTAAGGTAGCTGATGGCCGGGCTAGTGCTCCCACCCGCGTTTCAGGGATGGGGAAGCCGAGATGGAGGTTAGCGGGCTGCCGAAAGCCGCGGGGGGAAGGCAGGCTACAGTGCCGCCGGAGCCACTCGCTGCCTGCACTTGACTTGTGCCTCATGAAGGTCCTTCCCTGGGAGCTCCGCGGACCCTGCCTCGGGCTGGGAGACCCAGCGCATCCCTGCCAGTCGCTCCTCGGGCTTTCTGCCTTCAGCGTTTCGGGTTTTTTTCCTAATCCGATACACTTTTTAGAAAGGGAAAGGAAAGCAGGGGCCTCAGACCTGCAAACTCTTGTTCTCATGACTTAGGGAAAGATTTTTCAAAAGTACATAATGGGAGTCTGAGAGCTCTATTCCCACTGACTTTCAAAATCTTCACGTCTGTGAGCAAGTCCTCTTGAACTCGGTTGGACTGCTGGCAGACGAGCTCTAGCAGGCTCAGGGCCTAATGCTTTTCATGATTCCACTGCTCCTGCTAGTGGAAATGACAAAATATAAGCAGAACAAGTTTTGAAAGGGAGAGGTAATTTCTCTCGCTTTTTTTTTTTTTTTTTTTTTTTTTTTTTTTTTTTTTTTTTTTAACCGCTGCTGCAGTACAGAACACCATGCTTTTGGGCTCAAAAAGCCTAGACCATCATGGCTACGAAAACTACTGCTGCTCAGAGAATATGTAATTTTGGAGCACCTTCAGGAAAAAAAAGTAGTGCGATGCAACATGTAAGTAATCACATGGCTAATATTATGAATTTATTTTATTATACTTTCCTCTGAATTGAAGTTTGGTGCTGCTAAAAAAACTGATTCCTAATTTTTTTAAACCAGGTTCTCAATGAAAATGAGCCAGATGACAAAACTTCAGATCATAAAGCCATTTTATAAAAAGGAGGAAATATAAATAATTATTTGCAGTATATTTTTTGCTCTTCTTTTATTTAAATTACTCTGAGCAAAATTTTCAAGAAGTGTGCCTTTCAACTGAAAAGAATGATAATACATGTTTTCTAATTTTTTTGTCCTGAGGGTTACGTGCCTGTGAAAGGAAAACTTTGCAGCAAAAATAGCAGTGAAAACAGTAGAGAAAAATATAAAATTATGGTGTTGCTGATACCACTTCTCTGTACTTAGATTATGTACAGTTTTGCCCTAAAATAATTCTAGTTATTATTTTTCACCCATTTTTCCAACCCTAATATAAAAAAATGTAGAAAATGATATGTCAATATTCTGTGATACACTGTTTCTCTGGTACATGGTATTCTCTAATATGAGTAGGGCACTACTGTCCTTTTGGATACCATTCCTAAGATTTCATTAAGATTTTTTAATGAAAGTGAAATTTTTACATCCCCTAATATCTAGTACTTACTCTCAGGTTCCATTCTTCATGCACATAGGCCCCAGTTGGGCATAGACTGAAATGTATGTTATTATGTGTAAGCATACTGAGTAGTTGTCTTCATTATTATGGTCTTGTGTTTTGGACTTACAAAGCTAATAGTGACATTACACAATCATTATTCTCAGAATTACTTAGGACTGCATAAAGCTTAAACCTAATGTAATAGTCTTAGTTTACACCTTCTATCCCTATCTCTTAACTTAAATAATGGACAATTATAATAATTTGTGGATCAGAATGGGTAAATATTTAACTGAGAATTAGAACAAGGGAGAAAAGCAATTGCTGTAGTGTAAAAGTCCATGTAGGAGGAGGGGGCTATTGCATTCTTTGGCTGTAGCATCTGGGAGAGGATCATCAGTGTGTTTCCTGCTGTGACTAGCCCAGCCAAAAAGTCACAGCAGGAGCACAGCTGAGGACAGAAGGAAAAGAAAGGGATTTTGAGCTTCACTAAAAGTTATGTCAGTCCTTTAGATCAAATTTCCATCCCAAACAAATTGGACTCATCGGAGTGGTGGATATCTTATGTGCTGTGGTAGCAGACATGAGGTTAAGCTGCAGTCTCTATAATCAACCCCTTTCTTCATGCAGTTCTCACTACAGCACTATCTGAACACCTCCTCATAGTGCCTGTCCTGCATTACTGATTCTTCTCCTCAGAGAGTGCCATTAAATTGTCAGAGAAGCTCCTCATAAGGTAATAAGTGACATGACCAACATTTGTCATATTATCTGTTCTTTGGTTGCCAAGGGAAGGAGCATGTGCAATTGAATGTTTTCAGTTTATTGTATCTGTCTTTTCTTCCATACACGTTATGTGTTTATTTTAGTGAGGTAAGGCTGAAGTAATCTATTTTGTTCTTCAAGCAAGGTGCAGTTGCATTTCTGATGGCCATTAGCTCTTAGGCAGTTTCATTCCTTAGACTTTCACCAGCCCCGAGAAAGTCCTGTCTGTAGAACTTTCAGCTTTCTTTTCCCACTTCTTTCATAGATCCTCTTAAGTTGTGAGAAAAGAGGTCTACAGACCTAGAAGGCACTTCTTTAGGAATCCTGGGTTTATGCTGTGGAGAATCCTGAGACCCCAAATTTGTAAATTAAAAGTCAGAGAAAATCAGTATAAAGAGGGCCTCCTAATAACCTACATTGCTGAGATGACATCCCCCCAGCTTCCTGTACTTGGAGTTTCCTATATGCAGTAGGCTTCATGCTTGGATATACTGGATTGCTTAGACCCAGTTGAGAGGTGGCAAAACCAAAGCAAGGCACTTGTCTGCTGAAATGACACAGAAGCTCGTAGCTAGAGATGGTTAGAAAGCTAGAGGCTGTCTTCTGGCTCAGGCGTGCATTACTTTACAAATTACCTTGCTATGTGTTTTTGAGATTTATTTTACAACTATGAGGATTAGAGGAATTCGTTGTAATGAAAACTGGCATTGTGTCATTGCTATTTAACTTTTTAGATTATTTGGCATGCCTAGGTTCTTGCATTTATTTCATTTCATCTGGAAAGTTCCTAGGTAAGTTAGACCAATTGGGGGGCACTAAGGTACACCCACATAATTATAGTAATTGCACACCTACATATTATTTTGGTATTTAGTCTTTGTATTGTATATGGACATAGAGCCAGTGGAAACTTGAATTTTTTTCCTACTTATTTTTATAATTTGAGACCTGCCTTGTCCCTAATGCTCATCCAGCCTTCTAGATCCTTGTTACAGGTTCATCTAAGCCTCTCTTCAGGCCTCCCCTGTAAATTTCACATTGCTTGAAGTTTAAAGTTTCAGTTTAATAACCAAGTAAGTGTAGTAGGGCATCCTCCTTCATGTGTGTTTTGCTTACTTGCTGTAGCCATTCAGTCTCTAAGTAACCCTGACAAATACAGGATTTGGAATTCATTCCTTTTGCAATTTTAGTCTGCTTGCAATGATAGAGGTTGTAATCTAGAAAGGACTAAAGTGGACAGCATTTGCCACTGTACAATGAAAACAGAGTTTTGAATTTGCCAGAATAAATCTGATCTAAGGATGCTTCTATAGACTGTAAGGACTGCAAGAAGTATGTGCTGGCTTAGGACATGCATATACTTTATTTGATTTCCTATGAACTTACACATGAAAAATATAACTAGTTTTTTTCTTTTACACTCTAAGTTTTCAATAGCAAATGTTCCATTTAGATTTTTTGAAGCCACTAAAATGCTCAATATAGCATAAAGACTAGTGGTATAGTCATCAAAAGGTTGGATATCTGTGTTTTGTTAGCATCTTATAATATTGACTCCAACATATCTATAGGCCTCATAGTAACAAAAGTATCCCTGAAGATTTAAGAAAGGATTTAGTATTAAACTTGGGTTCTGTCATAAAGTTTTGCTTAAATGATCTAACTGTAACTTCTAAATGTTTTAATATTTTGTGGATTTAATGTTGTGAAAAGTTCTGACTTGGTATCTGTGAAAACTGAAGCCCATTCTTTATTCATGGATTAATTACAGCAGAACAGTGGCCAAGTGATCTTCTCCACAGCACCCATGAACTTCAACCTTGAGCCAAAGAAGAGTCATCCAATGGTGAGAAAAGAGTGTGGTTGTCATGACTATTAAGTTAGGGATGCTCTATTTTTTTTTTTTTTTTGCTGTTTAGCACTGATTCTGTTATTTTATAGGTATTGAACCCAGATTTTTATAGGGTAATTTCAGGGACCATAACCTAATTTCTCCTCCACACCCCATATTTCAGCTGTTAATTTTTCAAGCCTTGCTTTATTCCTTCCCGTCCTTAACTTCAAAAATAATTGTTAGTGGTACACTGAATTCAACAGTTAATTTATTTATTGCTTTCTTTAACCTTAGTCCTGTGCATGTCCTTAACTCTGTTCACATGAATAGTTTTATTAGTAGCCCTAATAGGAGTAGCACAGGAGTGAACTTTATATATGAAACTTTGAAATACTGAACTTTAAATTTTGTAGATGTGTGTGCCTGCAACTAAATGAAATACTACTGAAATGAACACAGGAATGGGGGATCTGAAAGTGCTTTTAGCTGGTAGTAGTTTGTTTGCTCTTTTGCTGTACAATTTTTTTTCTTTTAAGACTGATGCAGGATGTTAATTTGCTTCTCTAGTTTCCCAGTTTCTGGGAAATTTTGAACTCTGAGCTTCACATTTATAAAATTTTAGTAGTGCTAATAATTCTCCTGAGAAGAACAAAACATTATTTTGTTGAGCCGTTTTGTGAAAAGGTGACTGAATATAGAGGAACTGTTTCTATTTCCCTGCCTTAATCAGGTCTTTAATCCTACTCATAAGAATCACTAAGTAATGATTTTTATACTTTTGGATTTATTAAGGATAGATCTAAAAACGAGGAGTTTCCTTTCTTTTAGAAATATAAATAAAGTATGGAATACTGGTAGCATGGGCTTGCTTGTGTAAGAATATAGTTGTTGCATGTTGTTGTTGACTTCCTGGTAACTTACATAGGTGACGGTTTAAAATAATGGTGCACAGAATGATCCCTAGTTCAGGAGATGGATCACAGTGACCACAAGTTCAGCGAATGCTGAGATGCCCCAGACCTTTTTTGGTATCTCAACAAATGGCTCAATTTCTGTTTTCCTTTAGTAACTGTATTGTAGAGCAAGGAGTAGAAGGTATAGAACCCTATTAGTGGCTTATGATTTCCACAATTTATCCTCTTGGAATATGGGATATTAACCCTGTCTCAGCTGTTTACCAAACTGGGTTTTGAAGCACAAATGTGTTTAAATAGCTAAGAGAGATGCTGAGCCCTTTCTGCCAACATCTGAGCTACACCCCGTGTTAAGAATTACTTTAGTATTGTTGTCAACCACGAAACTTATTTAATCTTTGCCAGGGTTCTTTACCATTTCATGTTTTAAAAACAAGGTTTAATAGTTAAATCAGAAAGAAGCAGAAGTTTACAGGCACAGTGCATTGAGATGTAACCCAGAGGTCATTTATTTTTAATACAGATTCAACAATCTGTTTCTTTGTTCTTTCTTAGCCATTTTTTTCTTTAGTTTTCTTTTAGAGAGCTGATTCTTGAATTAACTTTGAGCATTTAACTATCTGCATTCTCTTCATCAAACAATTAATCTTGCACTTAAGTAAAAATACTTGCATGAGCATGGGAGAGAAGAGCCTGAATCCACATTAGTCCCTTGCATCTTGTATTTGACTTTGCCTGTTGGGTAACCAATGGGCTGGATCCTGACTAGCACCAAAGTGTGAGTCTGAGTGTTATTAGGGTAAGGAGCTGAGGCTCAGTTTTGAATGTGTTTTTGATACTACAGACCTAGTGAAAGATAACAATAAGGTGTAAATTGATTTCCAAAATGAAGCATTTCTTCAGTTGCTTAGCTGAGCAGAGTTTAGCTACTCCAAATGCTTAAAGTTAAATGGTTTTAAGGTTTTCTTAAGGCATTTTTTGAATTGATGTAATTCTTTCACTTCAACAGAAGAAGAATTAGGCCAATGTCAAACGGTTTTGAAAAGCTTGTTTTCATTACCCTGCTTAGAATATAGCTTTGTTTCTTTTGTTCCCTACCCTTTTGGTTGAATCACTTTCACTTCCCTGACTCTTATACCTGTTGTGTCCTGCTAATGTCCAGTTTTCTATTAACTTTTCCACACTGATTATTCTTCATCTCTCTTCTTTTTTATTAGAGTTTTAGAAAGGTCATTACACTTTTTCAATTTCTTTTCCCCCTTCATCAGTTGCTGGAATACAGCATCAAATAAACCCCTCTGATTTCAAGTTTGCCTTTTTAGTGAGAAATACACAAGTTAAAAATGTAGTGATATATCAATAAAAAGGGTAAACAGCATGCTATTTATAGAAAAGGAACTGGGTTTTATATATTATGAAAAACTATTCCCTAATTCGGGATATCAGGATCCAGGCAGTAAGATCTGGATTTAAGGTGATGCTTTAAAAATCACTATGCTTATTTAAAAAAACATAACAGAAACCAACAACAAAACAAACAAACAAACAAAAACTCGCACCAAAAAAAAACCAACTCAAAAAAACCCAGCTCAACCAAAAAGCCCACAAAAGTACAGGTATACCAAATAGACTGATTAGACTTGATGTGGCTGTTTTGTTGAATTGTGTGTCACTGAACTTTTTTAAGCCTTAGGAAAGACAGTATGGAGTTGGAAGAGAAGCAGGGATCTCCATGAAGAGCAGTCAGTTATAGTCATGGTAAGTTAAAAAAAAATAATTGTATTTCTGTTAAATTTTCACCTTTATGAAGCAACCTGTATTCAGGACCCTGTTCACCTTGCAAAATGAAGCCAGTTTTATTGAAACAGCCTGTGTGTTCTCTGGATTCGTTTATGCTATCACTGTGTAACAATTGTGCTCTGTTGTATTTGACTTTGTGGTGTAACTCCTGAATGAAAATGATAAGTGACATAAAAATCATTATTTTCACAGTGATTAGGCTACAGTCTTTTCATGCCTAGATTCTGAGCAAAACAAGATATATAGGATCATGTTATCTCCGAATAACTTTCAAATCCCCTTCTTAATTTCAGCTGCATTTGATATAGAGGTAGAGGTCACAAAGTCAAGTTTCTGCAATTTGAATGAAATTTAGCAGCTGTGAGTAGAGAAGGGACTCAAGTTAGTGCCCCTGGGGTAGAAAACACCACAGCATGGACTCAGAAATTTTCTGTTCTGTTCAACCTGTTGCCTTGCAGGTTGGCATGCTTGGTTGGTCTGCCAGTCCAACACGTGTAGACACGTGTAGCTCCGACCTGGCTACAATGTGAGCTGCCTTCTGCTCTCCTAAACATCAGAAGCTGAAATTTAGAGTAATCTGTTTAGAAAGGAATGGGAAAAGGGCCAGGCTAGCTTCGGCACAAGTGTGTTGGTGGCACCTATAAGCATGCAGGTATGTAACGAGACTTCATTACTTCTGCTAGTGATGAAAAAAGCCTTGGTTTTGCCAGGGCCTTCTAGTCTTCCAATACTTGTCAATCATTCCATGATATGGTGTTTTCTATATCTGGATTAGAAAAAAATGTTTTTCTTGTCCATGTCAGAGAAGGGAACTGTTGAGACAATTTCAGTATTTCATTTCTTTGGTTGTTTGGATGTTAGCTCTGAGCTATTCCTTAGGCTGTCAAAATTGTAAAACTGTGTTTTCAGCTCTCTCCAGAAACTGACTGTAATTTAGACTGCAGCTATGTGTCCCTGACCCATCCCACAACCTACTCTTTTGGAACAGTGCAGAAAATATGCATTGTATTCCAATTAACTTCCTTTGTGAAGAAACATGTGGAGCTAGATACAGGGGGAGAAAATAGTTTTAGGATCAGGCTTCATCAAGTTACACATTGCATTGCAACTTGGGAAATGCTAAATCTGTAGCTGTGTGATTTTGTCACCAAAATTGTACTGAAAGGTTTTGCCTGACCATTCATCTCAGTCAGTGAGAAATGGTTAGATTACACTTGCCAGGGGTGCTGTGTCACTCACTGTACAAGCTTAGGTAGGCATACTAACTTGTCATATGTCTGTTATTTTTAAATTTTCTGTGTAATGTTAGACATGGGTCAAGATACAACACTCTAAACAGAATTCAGTGCTGTAGCATATGCTTTAAAAACAGTTGAATTTCTCAGAATAACAAAAGCCCAAGAGTCATACATATGAAATGTAAAATTTCAAAGAAGTAACATGAGAAGAAACACTTTCAGTTCAGCATCATAAGGTAACTGTCTTGAAATGTGAAATTTTGTTTGCCCAGTTGAAAACCATCAAGCTGGCAGCAAGGAACAAAAAACTTGTGATATTCTTTTCCATGTTCTGCTAATTTTCATGGGGTTTTTGTTGTTTTTTGGTTTTCTTTTTCCACAAAATCAAAGCCAAGAAGAGAACAATTAGTCATTACAAAAAAAAAAAAAAACCAAAAAAAAAAAAACCAAAAAAAACAACAAAAAACCAAAAAACAAAACAAACCCCTCAAACAAACTCCATTCCATTTTATGCAACTTTTGGGTTGTCAGATTCTCAAATCCTTTCATTTGGTCCCAACTTTTTTGTTTATTTGTTTTTAAGTATTTTTGTTTCTGCAGAGCTATCTGTATTAAAAGAATGAAGAAATGGTTTTTTGCATGTTTCCAGGATCTATTGGTTCTTAAAACCTTTATCACTGGTAGTCTTGCCTAGTGTTACCAGTTAAATATTACTTAAGGGAACCTGTGTCTAACTGGCTTTTAAATATAAAGATATCATAAATTATAACATTTTTCTTTTAAAATACAAAATAGATGTGTTTTCAATAAGAAGAGTAAAGTCGAATAATGGATGTTGTTTTGTGTGAACAGCAAAGTGGTGGTGTATTCTTGTTCAACACTATGTTGTGTGCTTTCTGTGTTTTAAATGGTGTTCACAAAGTCCTTAAACTTGGCAAAGTTTTTGGTAAGGATTTTTTGTTTTAAAAAGCTGCCACTTTTTTGTCTAAAAAAGACTAATTCTAAACTGCTTTCCATTATGCATTTTTGAAGACTTTAGTCATGGTTGCTACTATCTGTGGTCAGATACTTTCACAGTTATGAAGACCTCAGTAAATTCACAGGCCTATGCTGTGTCCATAAAATGGATGTTGTGGGACAGATTTTAAGAAGGTTGAAGCACTAAAAAGTGACCACTGCACAATAGACCAAAGAAACTAGGATAATTAATTTTTAGAAAATTATAATTAAAAAATTATATTTTAAGTAATATCAGTAAAAGCTTCCGTGATGTGCTGTCACTACATGTAAAATTCATAAGCAATTTTAAACCAACAAGCTTTAAAGAAGGAGCTAAAATTTCCTATAAATAACATGCAACTTAAAGATGTATGGAACTCCTTTATTATGTGCTAAATGCTGTAATAAAACAAGCTATCAGTAGATTTTGCTGCATGTTACTAATTTATTTTTTTTTTAATCTTGGTATTTTTGCAGGTGTGTGGAGGAAAAGGTCCTATTCTCGCTGTTGTTACTCCCACATAGACAGACTCTGTAATTGATTATGTGTGGGTAGGGCCCTATTGAAATTCAGGAGATTCTGCAGTAGTGCGGGGTTCTTTTTGTGAAAGTTCAGTTGCAAGATCAGGACCCTACTGTGACTCCTTACTGTGCATTCTGTCACTGTCTCATTGATTGTTCTGGAACCTGCCTATTGCCTATTGGGATAATGTAAGTCCTGCTTTTCTCCCACTTATACTTTAGATGTGAATTAATCATAAAGCATTTCTAATTAGAAAATTAGTATAATTTACATGCATTCTTTTAATTATGTTTTTTTGGCAGTACCAAATACTATATTCCTCAAAACTTCTTAATGGCACTGAGGCATTGTGGATAGTTGGTCACATGATGAGAAAATTCAGCTGTAAGTACATCAAAATGATTGACTTTTTCAATAGTTAGTCTTTACTGATGTTGGCAAACTAATAGTGATAAAAAATGTGAATAGAGATGTTTGACTTGTGTCAAATTACTTCAGTTCTTTTTAGAAAATATATACAGTAGACCCATTAAGGATTTTGTTATTCTTAGGTAACTCACCATGGGACCCTGAAGTTCTTCCCTACTGTAATTAGGTAGGGAGTTCTAAGTTGTTTGTTTTCTTTATTTTTAGAATGGTGTGTCTCTGACTTGCTCTGTGTTTTTTGACTGATAAACATTTTGAAATTTATAGATCTGTAAAAACTGTTTATACCACTAATATTTGTATAGATATTGCAAACTGATTTACTAACGTAATTGTCTTGCTGAGTTGAATACTGAAATGTTAATAAATATACACTTTTATTTGTGTCAGTGTACCTTGGTTAAATTAAACTGAGCTGGCATCATGAGTGAATTTGATCATACATGCTGATTAGCTATAGTCTTAAGCAGGAACTACATATTACCCATATCATATGTCAGTGGATTCACTCAAAAATACCTATAAATATCTATGCTTGGGTTAAGGAGGAAGTTCTTTTCCTGTAGCTATGGGTACAGTCATTGGTTTGACTCCTATTTTTATATACAAATGAGCAAAAGCTACATGTAGGTGTTTTCCCTGTATAACAAAAGGGGCATTGTAAACTCTGTGTCCTTTTTTATGATGTTGTATTTCCTTTCTGGTATTTAAATTCAAGGATGTTTTCAGCTTTTTCTTAATATCAAAAAAAAAAAAAAAGGAAGAACTGGAAATGTTACTGAATTTGTGGATAATTATCAAGGGGCTGTAAAGATCTGGAGGAATTGTGTGTAAGGACAATTAGAGATTATTTCTCATGAAGCAAGGACACAGATAATAATTGATGAGTAAAGGTTAAGAAGCCCAGGATTATTCTTATTGCTTGGCACAAGAGCAGCATGAAATGAAAGTAATTTGAAGAAAGAGCAAGACCAAAAAAGAAATCAGACTCAGATCAGAAGTAGACTAGAGTGTGCAGTTAAAAAAAAACCAACCAAACCAACAAACAAAACCCCCCAAACAAAACCAAAACCCTTAAAATGGGTTTGAAAAATATACCTGAGAGGAGAACTAAATGGCTAGCTACTGGTATTTTTCATTGCACTGAATATATGATACATTTAAGTTTAAAACTTTCAGTAAATGCTTTTCTTGAAGTTTTTGGTTTTCTTCTGCTGGAGATGAGTATAAGAACTTTGAAGCATTAAAGAAGACTCAGTGACTGCTTGTGATTACAGTATGAATTGGGGATTCAAGATGACAGTTACAACTAAGAAGAGAAGACAATGGGTTGCTAAATAAAATTAGTGCCAAGCAGAAGCTATAATTTCTTGTTCAAACACAAAACCTAATGATTTTGAAATGCATCACCTTCAACAGCACTCAAACCACAATTTTGTTGTGTTCATTAGGGGATGGGTATTTTCAGAGTTCTCGTTTAAAAACCTGAACACTTATTCTTTTGAGATTTTGCAATATAAAATGAAATTGAGATTTTTCAATATGAAATGAAATCATGATTTCATTTCAGAAACTGAAATGTTTCAGAACACTGAATGTTTCATCTCGTGTAAAAAATCCTGCTCTGTGTATTTTCTTTTTAATGTGTTTAGATCTATACATTTCTGTTTTCACCTTTTAGTCCTATTTGCGGTATATATTTTTTACTTGCAGTAAGTTGGGTAAAAGAAAGAAAAGCAGAGAGAGATGAGGTGATAGCAAAAAAACCGCCTAAACAGTCTTCTAGCTGTGCCTTTAGATCAGAAGTGCCTCAGATCTAGTTTCAGAGGAGAAAAGGAAGGAAAGTGGCATGCCAGTGGTTGGGTATGAGAAATCCTCTGCATGTCTCATCTCTGTCTGATTTTTTTCTCTCATCACCACTGAGATCCCCTGGGTGTGACTGCTTCCTCTTCCTGTGATTGCAACTTCCCAGTACTTTGAGGGAGATAATGTTGGGGCATAGCTCTCTCCTGCCTGTAGCAGTGCTGCTACGAATGTTTGGAGAAGAAGGAACTCTGAATTGTGTCCTGCTGTAAACAGAACTCTCTGCTGCTTACCCCTGTTGTTGAGTACCTGATCTGATTGTTTCTTTGGTTTAACTCATGCTGTGATGCTGTAAATGACTGAAACCAGGACAAAAGCAAGGAAACAGATATCAAGAGAAGGAGATGATGTTTTAGAATGTAGGGATTGGGCATTTGCTGCACAGCTACATATTGTCAGGTCCTGAGAATACCTCAAGAGCTGAAATACCAAACTACAGCAACAGAGTAAGTTTCCTTCCGTGTGCTAAGAAGGAAGAACAAAGGAATGTGCCTGAACATTCAGCATGTTAGTTGTAAGTCTCTGAGATCTTTTCCTCCATTGCTGTTTGCATTGTGCTTGTATGGTGACTGTCCTGAATGTAGCATGTCTTTATTTGTGTTGAATGTTACTCCTCACATTGTAACATCATGAACATTGTTTTTCTTCAACCCTTCAAAGTCAAAACATGGTAGCATAGATAGCTGTAACAAATTAGTAACAAATGTGGCATGAAAGAATTTTCTTATTTCACAGTATTTATAAGAAAAACAATGTTTATGCATTTCATATACCTCTTCTTTTCCACTCCTAAGCAGATTTAATGCATGAAAATTTTCTTCAGCAATGCTCTGAGTTCTTTATTTCCAGTTACAACTACTGGTCTTTTCTTAGTAGTTTTTTTTTGGTGGTTTTTTTTTTTTTTTTTGTATTTAGGTTGATGCCCTCACAACACCTATCTTGAGTCTTTATGAATGATACCATCATGCTGTCATTTGTTTTGTCATCAAATCTAGTGTAAACCTGCATTTTGGGAATCTCTCCAGTCTTCAAGGATGATCATTCTTCTCTGTCAGCAGGTTTTTCATGGGCCAAGTCTTTATTAGAAAACCTTTTACTTTGTCTTGACAAAATGCTGCCTTATCTTGCTCATTAGCTAGTCAAACTGCTGCTCTACTGTAAATACCATCTTCCAAACCTACTCCTTTGCTATTTTCAATTTCCTGCTTCATTTTAAAGCAATAAAGATAAGCTATCTGTCTTTATTTTCAAGGCTCATCAGGACTTCTTCTACCTGATACCTCTCCTTCAGTATCAAGAGATTGACTCTGGTTCTGATCAACATATGATGCCAGCTTCCATCATTTGGTCATTAAATTTTCAGACCACACTGAGTATTTTCTCCTCAGCTGCCTCTCCTGTATCTGTTGACTTCTTCATAAACAGAAGTGTTCACTATCTTCCCTCTAATTTTTTTCTTAAAAGCTTGATGTACTCTGGAGCTTTAAGCAATCCAACTAGACAACAGTTATATTGCAGGTGTATTAATGCCAATGCATATCACAGTAGTACTGTGTAATTGCATTTGGACTGTGCCATAATCCTGCTGCTGTCTCTTTATGTAGAATTTAAGCATATCTATATTTTGTTGTGTGTTTATTCATGGTCCAGCTTAATACAAAGCGGCCCATGGTGAGGCCTTCCAAGATTTATGGTAGTACAGATAAATAATAATGAATAAACACTGGATGCTGCAGTGTAGCTGTTGGATTCTGTTGTGCCTAATTCCATGTCATAATTTAATGCCAAAAGAAGGTGCTCCAACCAGAGGCCTCACAAAAGGAAAAGAAGTGAGTTGCAGCCAACAGAAAAAATGCTAGCCCCACAGGCCTTCTCATCTGTCAAACTCAAGTCCATAGCTACTGGCATTGTGTCCTGAAAGCATCCCTCTCTTCTCTTCTCCACAGCAGTACGAACAGATTCTCCCTTCCTGTATAAGGAAGTAAATGCAAATATCACAAAGGTCTGCAGTGTATGCAGAAGGACTTTTTATACTTCCATAGCATCCTTCGTGTATTCCATTCCTGACACAGCATCTCTTGGTACACAAATCTTTAATAACCACAACTGTGCCATTCATCAGTCCTTTTTTCAAATGCCATTTGATCTCTGTTGGGAAGGAACCTACACTAAGTTTTATTTGGTATCTTGGCACATTCCTATCTCATAGTGCTCTGCTTCCATTGTGCCTCAAAAGTAATGGGTCTTCAGAAAAGTGGTAAGGATGAATTCAATCAGGAATTCCCCAGGTATGTCACCCACTTTCTGTAAATGGGTCTGCATGTAACCCTTTCTTTTAAAGACACACTGTTTAGATCGTGCAATGATGATGGAATGTTGAGTGCTTGGCTAATTACAGAGATGGTAGATTGGACTGTGCAGACAAATGTTGCAATATGTGCCAAAGAAAATATAGTCCAATATTTTAATTTTATCAGAATAAAACACAAAGTGTAGTTCTGTGTGGTTCTATGGCTGAATAGGAGAATTTTAGTAAGAGCTCTGGGTTAGTTGGTGAGATGGAGGCAATTGCTGTGAAATACTGTGGGAGACTGGAGAGTCTGTACAACCCAAAAGCTTGATCATAGCAACAGTTCTTGGTTATATATATATATAGACTGGATAAACTTAATGTTAGGCCTCATTATGAGATCATGCACAGGCTGTATATTTAGATATCATTGAGCACTAATTTTTGAGCAAACAAGATAGGGTATCCAGAAGGAGAGAGACAGCCCTTGATTTAGTCTAGATCAACATACAACAAATGATGGTGGAAGAACCATTCAGTAGTGAGATAATCATAGTCAAGTTTGTCATACTTGTAGGAGAAAAAAGATTAAAAAAAAAATTCGAGTCTTGTTTAAAAAAGAATTGTATACTAACGAAAACAGAGTTTAAATAAATATTAAAAATACATGGGGTCTTTGTTTTCTGATTCTAGCCCCATTAAGTAAGACTTTTACAATACACTTCAGCATTAAAAGAAGCTACTAGAAATAAATACAAATTTTTTTAAAAAAGCAAAATCTGAGCAAGCAAAGCAGAAAAGAGCACAGTTCTGGGAAGTGTAGACCTAATATGAGGCAGAACAAAAAGATTTTGAAATGCAATGGGCTAGAATTCTAAAAGGCAAACCCCATCTTTTTCCAGTGTAGATTTTGCTAGTAGAAAGGTGAGTTTAGTAGATAGTAGTGGTTAAGGAGAAAGACAAAGCCATTACAGAAAGAAATTGAACTCACTGAACTGGCAAAGTTTATGATAGGATGATTAGGGACATCCTCAAATAGGAGTTGTTTTTTATAGGGAATATTTCAGATTTGATATCTCAATAAAAGGTTTTAAAACAAATTGATTGAATAAATATTAATAAATTTCCCAATAACATGCTGTTCATATAGCAGTCCTATAAAAAATCAGAAATTAAATTGGTAAGCAAACCATGAACTGCGTTGTGTAATCTGGTACTTAAATTAGCCTTGTTAAGAGAGGAATGGAAAGCAACAAATGTGACCCTAGTTTTAAAAAGAGGTTTAGGGATGGTCATGGACTAACAGACTAAAAAGTCAGGCTACCATGACAGACAAAAAGCCAGTGATTGTGATAAAGCATACAGTTAATAGGAACATGGATAGGTGTAATAGCAACCATCATGGCTTTTGTACAAGTAGTTTTGTCTTAGAGCTTTGCTAGTTATTTGAAGGAGTAATTCCCAGATGTGCAGGAAAAAGTGACCCAAAAGTTTTTAAAGAGTTCTGTAACTGAAGACTGTTAACAAAATGAAGTAGGGAGTCCTTAAAATTCTTTGTGGATTAGTAAAGGGTTAGAAGATAAGGAACAGTAGAGTGACTAATGGGCAGTTTTAACACTGCCCACTCACAGAGGTTTGTACTGGCACCTTTGCGGGTCCACCTGTTCCTAAACAGTCTGAAAAAGTGCAGTTGTAAAGATTGCAGGTGATAAAAGGAAAATGTTCACAGTTGGAGGCAGACCTAACATTGACCCTGAAGAGCTGCAGCAGGATCTCACAGCAGGACCTGTGGTGATCCAGGAGCCATGGCTGTCACAGTGGCCAGATATCACTGACCCCACTGTTCAGCCGAATCCATCATCAGAGAGAGGCAGTGGCTGTTGGATTACAGCAGCCATCAGCCCGTAAACGGTGAGCTCAGCAGGCTGTGACCAGTCCTGCCACTCAGGAAGGCAGGAACATGTAGCTGTTCTTTTTAACAGCAGGGGCTGCAAAATGAAGAGAAGATTCTTTCTTCCAGTTTTCTCAGAGTTTCATAACCCCAACGAGCTTAAAGTACGTGTTTTGAACTTGGAGTTTCTACCTGCTACAGGGTTGGAATATTACTGTTAAAGTGATAGGTAATGTCTTGCTGTGAGAAGCCAGGGCTCCCAAGCCACCTTACTGGTGTTTGCATGGATTTTTAGCAGCTTCTGTTAATTTCTTAAAATCATTCTGGATCTGTAAATAAGAGTCTTGTCCTCATTGATTGATGATAAATTTTTAAACGTGTATCAAGTGTATGCTGTTCGCATTTTCTTGAATCTGTAGATTTTTATTGTTTCTTTTTCTAGCAGTAGCAATATTATGAATGGGCAGATCAGTTTTACTTCTGTTGTTCACAAACCTGTGGGCAATGGCAAATGCCAGTTGCTGCTACTTCAGAAGCTGAAAGCAGTCACAGACCCTAAAATTAATCCCAGGGGAAATGAGATAAAGAAGCAGAAATGTTTCACGCAGAAACCAGAAGGTCTGGAGGGAGGGATGGAGTAGAAGATATCATTGTACCTTTGCAACAGCTGGAATGGCTTCCAAGCTGTTGTCTGCAAATCCCTAGTGGACTTCAAGGCTATGGTGAATTGAACATCTGTTTGGCTAAACCATAGCAGTGCTTTAAATAGTTTCCAATTAAAAGTTTGATCAGATGGGAGTGTGATGGCTTTTGAAAATTGCTGAGGGCTGATAGTGATCTGTTGCTCCAAACAAAGTGGGAACCGATGTTCTGGAGCATATGAAGAAAATAGAGAGCACTGTCTACCTTCTCAGTTTTAGGTAAATTGCATGCCTCTCCACAGGAAGCAACAGCAAGAGGTGCCCAGAAAGGAGACAGGAAAAGTTGTCTGGCAGCATTAATCCTACTGTGCCCATCAGGCCTTCCCCAGTAACAGAAATATGGGGTTCTGAATCATTGTATCATCCTTGAGTGTCCCTAAAATTCTTCACTAGTCCTACTTCTCATATATATTCCCAATTAGTAGATTTAGTTTTCTGATAAGTAAGTGTGATTTTTCAAGTCTTGGGTCCTCATCAGACAAAAATAAACTTGTCAGCTCCTCTAGATGACAATATATATCCTTCTTTGAATTAAAGCCTGATTTCTCATTGCCAGAAAACCAGATTTTAGAATTTTCCATTTTGTTATTATTAATGGGCATAAACTTTCCCTACAATTATTACTGTCTTATTACCCATTTGTTACTTTTTCAAAAATCCCAGTTGTATTTGACCAACTTCTTTGAATTTATTTCCCTGAATGATAATTTTACATTGTAAAAAGCTTTTTTGTCCTTATATCATGTCTCATTACTTTTTTCTTACTATTGAAAATTTTCCAGTGTCATAAAATATTTATATTATCAGTGCTTTTAGTTGCCCTTGACATAGTTTACTTCCCATTGTCCTGAGTGCCATACAAACACATTCATAAGTAATTTGTAGAGATGTTAGCTTTTCCAACCTTCTGTGCATATTGTTAGGAATTGTGGCCGTGTCAAATTTGAGGTACACCAAACTGTAAGCCATATTCAAGTGGTATAAATGTGTTTATCTTAAAGAAATATGTTAAAGAAATAAATTGTCTGATCTAAAATCACTATAATTTATTTTATGAAATTTAAACAAAATACTAGAAACAAATACTGACTATATTTTTTTTAAAGGATAAAGCAAGTTGACAGGTGCTCTGTTTAACCTTTTTGTGTTCCTCTGTTCTTACTCATGGCTTTTGATACAAATGTGGAAATGAGGGTGGTTGTGCTTATTTATATGTTATCTTGCTAAATACCTGTTGCTAACTTACATGATTCTGATCTTTGGTCAGGCTTGAGCTACAAGCTGAATATGAGATTGAGGGGAATCTTTGCCTTGTATCAGAAAGCAACTTGTAAGGAAGGAGAGAGTGACTTCTGCTATACTGTGGAAAAAGTTGGTTTTCTGAATTTACCTGTGTGTGACAGGAGAGAGGGATTTATGAGTCCAGACAAGGCCTATGGGTATAGAAGCGGTGATGGAGTATTACATGAATGAAGAATTTGGAATAGATATCAGAGAAGGGGTTTTGATAAGAGTTGGAAAGACCACAGTTGGGTAAATACACTGGGGTCAGTTGAAAGTCACTTTACTAGAGAACATGGCTACAGCCCTCTATCTGAGACTAGCTCACACCACACTTGTCCTAGCTACATCCTTACCTATCTTCTGGAACCACAGCTTCTTCTCCAGTTTCTGCACATGATATTTTAAGTGGAAAACCTACTTTCCTGCTTACTCCAGAAACAATTACATGCAAAGGTACAAATGGTCCTATAAATCTTTTACATCTAAAGCTTGTCTTCTGTCCCCCTATATTTCCTTCAGCCTCCTGTTTGTGGAGTTCTGCACTGCAGATGCTGACAGACAAATGAATCACAGAATAAAATCATTTAGATTGGAAAAGGCCCTTAAGATTGTCAAGTTAACTATAAACCTAACAGTAAAAGTCCACCACTAAACTGTGTCCCTAAGTGCTGTGTCCACATGTCTATTAAATGCCCTGGACAGCCTGTTCTAGTGCTTAACCCTTTCAGTGAAGAGATGTCGCCTTGTTTTCCAGCCTTCAGCCTTGGAGTCAGAAATTTCATATAAACAAAGTAATGTTTACAGAACTGTTATCATGTTTTTCGGATTCCTTTCTGTGAAGGGAATCTTGATGGACACTTTCTAAGACCAGTGAAGTTGAAGAGGTTGAACCTCAGTCTTCCAATCTAGTCTTCCTTTTAGAAATCTATATAAGTTGTAGAAAAAATTAAACTTCCTCTTTTCCCGCTTCGACTCCGTGGTTATCACTGCGTCTCCCTCGGGACAGCATTGCGCAACAAAGAAATGTTTCTTAATGTCCAATCTAAACCTTCTCTGGAACAACTTGAAGCCATTTCCTCTTGTCCTGTCACCAGTTACCTCGGGAGAAGAGACCGACCCCCACCTGCCTCCACCCTCCTTTCAGGCAGTTGTAGAAAGAGATAAAGTCCCCCCCACCCCGAGCCTCCTTTTCTCCAGGCTAAACAACCTCATCTCCCTCAGCTGCCCCTCATAGGACTTGAGATCCAGACCCTTCTCTGATGCTCCAGCACCTCCATGTCCTTCTTGCAGCCCCAGACTGGAGCACAGTACTGGCAGCATCGCCTCACCAGTGAGTACAAAAGGATTCAAATGAGATGTGAGGAAAGCTGGCTGCACAATAGTAATGCTTCTCCTTTACAATATACAGCTGGCATCTTCTCCAAGTGGGACATGTCCCATCATTTGAAATCTGCAGAGTGTAAATGGATTCATTTATTCCTTTTCCCCCTCCCTGCAGCATAAGAACATAATGGAGTTTTTTCTACATGATGAATTATGACTTTTAGATAATGTTTGCCTTACTAAATGGCAGAAAAAAAGTCTTGTATTTCTAAAGGCTGATCTCTTTGATTTGCATTCCTGTGATCTATGATCTTCCTAAAAATAAATTAATCTAGTGGGTTATTACACCTACTGATGTTAAATTGAAGCTTATGGAGTGGGATTTGCTTTTCTTAATTATTATTTTGCAGATCCCTAAAAAGTTGTTTATGAAGACTAAAGAGTCTGAAGAAAGACTGAAAGCAATGTCATAGGACATCTTAAATGAAAGGAGTTTATTTACATACAGTGGGGGTTTTTTTTGGCAGAGATCTTTTCGTAAGTCTTAAGCTTTTATTTAACAATTTGTCTTCTCAATATTGATTGTGATTGCGTACTTATGTCTGACTATGCTTAGCTAACGAGATACATGATTTCTGCTCAAGTTTGAAACTCAGTAATTAATAATCCTGTCAGCACATGACTATACAGATAGACTATGTACCAAGATCACCATAACAATAGTAAAAAAAGCATACTTTTGGGTTGGGCGGTGTTGGTTGGTTTGGGTACGTTATTTTAAAAGGAAACTATTTTTACGTTTCTCTCTTGGTTGGATTTCTATACTGGATATAGAGATCATTCTTTTAGAGAATCAACATTGGTCCCTAAAAATTGGCTTTACTTTTATTGTTTGTCATATGTCATTTTATCTTTAAAGACTGCCGGAGTTCATGATTCCTGAGAAGTAACACCTTGAAGTTCTGGCATTATCTTCTACAAAGTAACTTACAGTGAGCTGCCTTCCTGTTACTGTGTCAATGAAACATCAAATGTTGATACTATGTGTGAAACAACATTTGATATTATGGCTCTTAAGCTACTTGAAAAAATGCTATACAGATGGATTTTGTGTTTACAAGACCTGGCATTTAAAAATGCATGTCATGTATGCAGGTAATAAATATTATTTATGAATTGTTACAGGATAGAAAATACTTATATTTGTTTACAATATGCTAGTCTTAGCTCTCGCTATTTTTATCCCCTAAATATCTTATAATAAGGTGGCTATAAAGACTTAAAGATATGAATAATTTCATTTGTTGAAACATTGTATGCATCATTTAGAATGGCTACTAAAGGAGAGAAGTGGACTTGCCCTTATCATAACAGCTAAACAGGAAAATAAGTTACCAGAGATAATGGTATAGTTCAAATTTATAAACATCATTATGTTTTGCTGGATTAGCATAGCTCTTTACAGAATGGTGATCTCATTCTAAGGTTACAGTTATCTAAATAGATTCATTGCTGAACTTCGTTCTAGTGTTTTTATATCTTTGCTGGAAATGAGAGAACACAAACACAATTTAAGTTATTGATCTTCAGCTATGCTGAAGCTTTCCAAACTTGGTATTTAACCCCAGGATTGGATCCATAGCTCTTTTAAATTCTGGAATTCCAGAAACTGTGTGGGTGAGTAGGAGAAAGCAAAGAAGGAAACTGAGATGGGGTGAAGGAAATTATTCTCCTTTACAGAAGGAAAGATGAAAAAAATCTTAATGAGCATAGGACAAATAATAGGGTGAAAGAGAGGAGTCAGGTGAGTATTTCCAGCAATATTTTTTTATATAGTGCTCAGATATGTTATGCTTTATGCTTGCATGGAAAAGAGAGTGAGACTTCAGCTTTCTAACTGCTGTTCTGAGCTGTACTTTATTCACTGTGCATTTTTATTTCAGCGCAGTCACTTCTAAGGAAGGCTTTACATTGACTTTCAGGGCCAACCTGAATCCCAAAATTCATTATGCTGCTGAAATGATGACTACCCCAAAGTTTGTTTTCCCAAGTTAGCTCCTAAAAAACCCACTATTAGGCATGAAAAAATCAAAACCATTTAAAAAATATATATTTCTGTTAATTCTAGTCACTAGCATTTTGGGAAAGGCACAAGCAGGCACGCAATAACAGTTAAGAGTGTCAGAATTTCTGTGTAAATTCTAATTGTAATAGTACCGAAATTGAAAATAGAAACTTCTAATTAACTGTTACTCAGCAGGACTAGGCAAAGTCAATTAATTCATAACCAAATGTAGCTGTAGAACAGTGGATTACTTACATTGGTACTCATTACAGGTTAGACGTCAGAGTGGCTTTCATCCATAAACTGTAATAAAATAAAATAAATTAGGAAATTGCAAAGAAAAGTTTCATTCAGTAATTTGTTCATGGATGTGCTTAGTTTCTGCATGATTCCCATAAGTATATATAATATTATAGCAAGGGTATATACTTAGGGAAATCCCGTACTTTTGAAACTGAGCAATTAACAAATATTCATAACTGATCTTTGTGAATTACCATGCAAATAACCCATTTAACTACAGAGATAAGGATCTCCCACTTTCATACATTCACTCCATTGTACGCATAAAACATTTAACTGTTCACCTGAGCAACACTTCGGTGTACCTGAGCCCTGAGCTGGTGTATGGCAGAATAACATCCCCTATAAAAGGCGACAGAGAGTGAAAATGGGTGGGGCAGGGAGAGGTTCTTATGCTGCCAGTTCACAATTAATTTTGGAATGGTAACATCTACTTTTTGGAATGTAGTGTATTAATTTCTGCTGATAGAGATAGGTCAGCATAAGAACTATGCTATAAATTGCTGTGTGATAGGGTTCCCATTCCTGTGCCATGTCTGTTTCACTGGGCAGCAGTTTTTAAGGCCACCCAGTAAAGATATGAATACAGAAAAACTAACATAACTGTACTCTTCATGATCATTCTAAAAGGAAAATAAAATTAAATGCAGATGAAACTTTTAGAAGTTCTAAGTAAGAGACTTTTTAGTCTATTTTGTAGTTAAGCCCTTGCCGTTATGTTGTTTTGCGTTGATGTTACACTATTTCAAGTTTCATGATTCTAGAATGGTTTATTAAGATCCTGTAAACTGTTCAGTGCAAAATCCCATTTCAAGTGTATTTGGATTTTAAAGATGTCTTTTTGATCGCATTGTAACTGGCAGCTCTGGGTTGTCCTCATGTGAGAGGCAGTATCAAGATGACTGTATTTTGAAATAGTCATCAGTGGAAGACCACTCCGGTCCCAGGACTATGTCTCTCACACTTTCCATATTGACAAGGAGCTGCCAACAGTGAGCTGTCCCTTTGGTGTCTTCCAGCCCCCAGATCACTGCCCAGTAGGAAAGCTCACTTTCCCATCCCATTCTCTGATTATTTATGCTTTGGTTCTGCTGTTCTGTAAGCACACAGTCTTGGCTTTGCACCTGGGCTGGCAAGCTGGTGAAGGTGGTGTGAAGAGGTTGTTTCCACAGACCAGTCCACACTGAAGTTTCCTGCACAGACTGGGCTGTACACCAACTTTAAAACCAGCCCTTCACCCATGACTCTTTTATTTAATTATAGTTCGTTTAAAATAACCTTTATAATATGTGTCCATGACCATGACATTGGATTTCAGCATTTTTTCACAGCAGCATTTACTGTATTTAGTAACAAGTAAATGAAATATCAGCCGTGCCATTTTAATTATCAGTTAGATGTGATATTTAATGAATTGTGTCTTAAAGTTTGGAATAGAGAATTCCAGTGATGTTAAGCTTAAATTTTTATTTACAACAGATAAACTTAAAGCCCATTAGTACATAATTAGTTCTAACAGAAAAGCAAACTTCCTTTTATTTGGGTCAGACTTCATTTTTATGCTCAGTGTAGTCCACACAAGTACGGTTCAGTAGTGAAAAATATTATGTAGCATAAGCCTATTACATGTTCTGTGCAGATGAAAGTCATTAGTAAATTTTCTTTGTTCAGATTAAAGGAAGTTGAAAATATGCTGAATCACTTATTATTTTAATCCAGATGTTTTCCATAAATATTTGTCTTGAAGATCAGATGCTAGCTTCATAAATACCTAGCGAACTTCACAAAATTAATTACACTTCAAATATGTGGTTCAGAGTCTAAGATTCTGACCTTAGGATGGGATGAATCGCCCTCTGGAGGTGCCCATTTTAGTTTGCTGACTTCACAGGAATCCTGCTCTGAACTGACTAGTTCAAACTAAAAGTTATGTGACTGGTCTTTCACCTTCATTGGGAAATAACTGAGGGTTTCATACCATAGCAAATCCTTTCTTTAGACCTCTCTAAGTATGGCTGCCTAATGGCTGCCTCACCTTTTCTGTCAGTGTTCTTGTACTGTTTCTAATATGAATAAACACGATTGTTACTGTTGCCATTTCCTGTGTATTGTTTTTTCCTGTCCTTTTCAATCTTGTTATCTTTCCATGTTTTGGTTTTGTTTTTTTTTTTTTTTCTGACTCTTTACAGCTGCCATCCTTTCTGAAGCTTTTCACTTGCTACTTCTCTGACAATCCTACTTTCCATGTCCTAACTTCTGATGTGGAAGATTGCTGACCCTTCCTTTGACGCTGACACAAGTATTTTCTTGACTGATAGTATTGTAATGAAGACATAGAAAAAGAAGACTAATGGCACTCATGAAATTTTTTATGGTTTGAGTAGTCAAAAAATATTGTTCTCCTGCCTTCATATAAAATGTGTTGGTTTCCCAATGTAATTGTGACTTAAAGATGTTTGTAGAAATGTAAAACGAAATGTAAAGAATATAAAATCCATATTAAAGACATAAAAGCTTAATAAAATATAGCAATAGTCTTTATTTTAACAACTGAGTCCTACATGGCTCACTTGCAAAAAGTGGGGTAGACTTACAAAGTTGCATACTGGTAAAGTCCGACTTAGTAAAAAGTGGAATTTCTTTTTCTGTTCAGTAATTGTTAAAAGGTCTAATTATTTTCTTTCTCCCTCTAGTAATATTTTCTTGGTTTACACCTGTTAAAGATCTCTCCTTCTCTTGAGTTCTGTCTTCTCCTTTTTTTTTTTTTTTTGTTTTGTTTTTTTGTTTTTTTGGTTTTTTTTTGTTCCCTTTGTTAACCTAAGTTTGTGGTTCCTTTCTATACTGGTCTCTCCTAACTCCTTTGGCCCAATACTGATCCCTTTTTTCTCATATGTTTGCATCCATTTGCTGAGAATATTGCCTTGAGCATGATCATATATACTCAAGAATGTATATACTTCTAAATGCTGGATGGATGTGCTGTTTTAGAACTTCCAGTAAGCAGAGAAGAAACTTAGCAATTCATGACAGCATTTTAGGTTTATGATACATGTGCCTTCAGAGGATCAAAGTACCTTGCTTCTTACATCAACGGAATAGTAACTATAGACAGAGATAAACATTCCTGTAAAAATAAAGACTTATGGTACTTGAGTTCAATATAGGAATGCTGACTTGAAAAGAGCATCTGAATGAAGCCATGCTGGTATGGCTTGTTCATAAATGGTATGGCAAATATTTTCAGTTTTGTTTGCATATAAAGAAAACTGCTGTTGGAAAGGGTGCTTTGTACTGATAGCAACATAAGAAGATAGAATTTTTTGAAAAAGACAATTAAAAGGTATATATGCATAAAATCTGGAGAATTTTTGAAAATTATGCTCTACTGTAGCAGATAATAGTTAATCTTTTTATGGGATAGATACCTACATATTTTATTAGGTATACTAAATGTTCCTTAGATAATCTAAATTATTTGGATTGCAGAAAAAGGAATGCCATGATAAAACATAAACAGTGATGTTCAGAACTTTCACTTTATTTGTGTAAAATACTATTCTGTAGCCTCTCCTGATAGCTACAATAATTGGCAATAATAATGGTACTAGTAATAGCAATATACTAGAAAATGATCGGAGGTGTGAGTGAGAATGACATTTATGGTGCCTAAAAGTTTTTAACTAGTGTGGTTACCTGCAAGACTTTGCATTATTTTGAGGCCATTAATAAAGCACCTTTGCCAGGTGTACTGAGCATGAGGATGACATTACAGACAATGATTAGAAAGCAGAGGAAATTTGGAATCTCTAGAAAAGTTACATCAATGCGGGGTTTGTGTTGAACAGTAGAAGCTGGAAGTTTTTTGCTAAAATTAAGTTGCATTGACTGCAACTAAGTTTATAAAGAAAAACTATATGAAAATTATCCATCGAAAACAAAAGAATATTAAAACCCATGTAAAACCTGTTGGAGATTTCTGCAGAATATCCTCAAATGATGCACATTGGCAACATACAGTTAAGTCACTAGTGGTTGCTGAAAATTTGTCCTTTCTATTAACAATATAAGGCAATACAGATCCTGAAATAATCTGTGACATAATATTTGTATTCATTTTACAGCAGAGTTGTTATGGACTGAGTCCTTGCTCATCATGAAAAGCAATACAATTCTAACAATGGCAAATTATTGTTAGAAGGAAATACATCAAACTAACTAAGCACAGTTTTAGAAAACTAGTTTTGAGAGTACTGTATTGGTATAGTTTAAGTTACAAAACTTGCTTTTTTGATAATACTACTAATCTAAAATTCAGACTTGAAGTTTGATGACGAAATTATTTTTGCACTCAAATTTGTGTGTTTTTGATTTGCAATCTCTGAGTGATAAAATCTCAGTTTAAAAAAATCAGTTAAAAATGTCTTTTTTTAAAAAAGCTATTAGAAACAGTAAGGAAAGCATAGCTGAAAATACTAACGAAACAGGAAAGATATTCCGGCAAATGAACAAGTGTAACTATAGGGAAACATTTGCCAGAGGAGAATAAAGTTGAGTGAATTGCTACCTTGAGATGTGAAAACATACTTAATCTATGAAGTCTTTCCAGAAATAATAATGAAAAATAGGTATTTCTGTTCATAAATACAGCTGAGATAAAGGTGGTCTTGAGAGAGGCAATACCACTACAAATTCCAAGAATTGTTCTTTGATTGCATTAGAAAGAGGACTAGCTAAGACATAAATAGAATATAACTATCTGTAGCTATATAAGGAATATAAAGTGAGGGAAACATAATTTATAAAACAACCACCCTGCTTGCAGATTCTGCAGATCACATGGCTGGCAGACACAGAAATAATTTCACAAATGAAAATGGAAGAAGCAAAATCCATGAAGATTGTATTGAAGGTTTGATTCGTTTGACTTTCTCTAGGTTTATGAGGGTCTCCATGATTTTTATCATATATATATATATACAGACATAGACACAGACATATTCATGTTATACGTACATATATTGCTATATATAGGTAAATGTATGCAAAGCTGTAAAAGAGGAATTTGAGTTATGTGCAAGAGGTGCGTCAAAATAGGTTACAGGATTTTTATATAGTACTTAAAACAACTGGAAGAAATAATGAGAGTTAATTCAGTACTGGATCTGATAGTGATCAAGAAAAAAGGGGATACTAGATCTAAAATTAAGACCTTATGACTGTACAATATTTCTGGTTTAATAAAAAGATCAGAAAAAGTGTAAACATACTGTGAAAATCATTGACAGATAATAGCAAATAGAGTAATAGCAAAAAGCTGGCTCAGAGTAATATTGCAATAGAATAAGAGGGATTCCACTGTAAAAAATGTTTAGTGAAGTATAAAGTTGGAGAAAAGGAAACGGAACTGGAAAGGAGAACTTTAAACTTGCCATCATGCAAAAAAAGAACAGAAAGAGAGCTAAGACCATTAGGCTATCTAAGAAAGCCTAATTATCCACTTAATTAGTATAATTTTGCTAATATATTCTGAAAGTATCTGAAAATCTTAAAGGAACACAAGAAAGCAGATTTTTTTTTTCAAGTTTCTTGAGCAGTTAATTTTTTTCTTTTTTTTCCCCATAGAATAATACTGAATAAAAGGAAGTCTTAAGACCACTGTCTGCGAATCGGATCATTTATTTGAAAAGATAGTTGAAGAAACAGCAAACAAAAATGGTAATTGAGAATATAGAAAAGTATCCAAAAATATGGAAGGTCCCAGATTCTGTACCCCTGTTCTGCTCACTGGAGGTAGCACAAGGTAGCCAGATCCATTTCTACTCACAGGCTGAGAATATGCCTGCCTTGGTGAAGTCACAGTCAGTCTTAACACTGGTGTGTCCTCCTCCCATTCCAACAGCTCACATCCTCTATGTGGGTTTGGAACTGGCATCTTATGAAGGTATCTCTCTACCAGTTTTTTGCTGCATTTAATTTCTTAGGTCACATAGAAGAAAAAAAAAAAAGTACCACAACCCAGTCAAGAGCCAGCAGCAAACTACAGCTCACATTTGCCTGGGTAACCCACCTGCTCTCCTATGCCAGAGCAGCTTCATTTGTATTGCCTATTAGAAGATTCCCTAACCTATGCTATTCTTCAAATCCTGCAATATTTTACCTGAATGCTTACTGGCCTTGGCCAAAAGCATACCAAAGAGCAGGCTATCAGTTAAAGGGTGTGGATTAGCATGTGGTAGAGCTCAAGTATGTGCCTGAGCCTTCTTCAGCTCAGTAACACAGATGATACCTTAGGAACTACATCCAGTTGGCAGTAATTACAAGTGTATTAGTTTGCTCTAAATCAAAAATGCAATGCCAAGAAAACCAATCTTACAGAGTACTATTTCTTGACTAGAATTGTCAATGAATGTATTATATTTGAATAATATGTGACAATTAAAAGGGAAGGAACCATGGAAAATCTGGAAAATTGGCAATTTGAGAAAATCAGAGGACAATAGAAAGGAAAACAGTACTTTTCTGATGTGGAAGTATTTTAACATGGAAATTTGAAAGCAAATTAGATGAGTGAATATTCTTTCCAAGATAAGCAAGATTACAGTAAAGAACTCAGCATAGGACCATTTGGGTAAATAGATTTAGTTCATTATTAAAATGCAGTTTGGGTCCCATCTACCTTGTAGGATAAAAGCCTGAAATATGCTTGTGATATTTTATTCTGAAACTTTTGAGAAGAACCTGATTCTGAAGTGGGCATGCTTCAATATAAAATAGTCACCTCATCATGCACAAGATCGGATAAGGGCTCTACTGAATATTTATACAGTTTTCAAAAAGAACCCAATATGCAGTAGTGTCTTGGAATGAGTGTAATCTCTATATATACTTGGACAGGTGTTCAGTATGTGATATAATTACCACTAGGTTCCAGGTCACCTTTTGACCTGTGAGGTCACCAGTTATTTCCATAATAGTTTCTAATTTTACAGGTTGTAGAAAACTGCACAAAAAGAGAAAATGAAATTACTTTCACAGACTGCTTTGTGACCTGGGATTAACTGCTTAAGTCTGAAGACAGAAAATAAAGAAGGAAAGGAAAATGTGGCACATCAGACAATGCTGCAACATGATCAATTAGCATTCAATTAAGTATTGTCTTTTAAGTCACTTAGAGGTAAAGAGAGGAAATAATCTGCTCAAATAAAAACAAATATAGATTCTGAAAGTGGTCAGCTACTCTGGTGAATGCTGAGGACATAAAGTACATAAATTAAAGAAATTGGGCAAAGTTGTAGGATGCTATAGATCAAAGGAAAATAGCCAAGAGTTTGAGAAGTACAATTAGGAGTAGGGATTTGGAAACAGTTCTTAAAATTATTCTTAATAGAACACTGGTAAGAAAATAGACCATCATAACAACAATTCACTGTAAATTTGCCTGTAGATTTAGCATTTGGAGAAGCTGTTTTGCAGAAATGCAGGCAGCTTTTCTGGAGGAACAAACCAGCTATTCTGACTTTACCATACTGATATCGACCAGATGTGCAACGCAGTAGGGAACTGCATTATGAAAAATCCCTTTTGTAGTATGAATGTACGAATCTGTACATTTGGCTTGCTTTACATCAGTAGGGTTATGTTTTTGCCAACACTAGAAGCTACATTAAAAGAAGGAAGAGAATATCAATGAAGAATATAAGAAACTGGAATTAGATGCACATAGGTAGAGAATAACATAAAGCAAATCTGTCACATATATTACATACCTAGTTGAATAAAAAGAAGTTTTCTTTCTTACAATGACCTTGTATTTTGGAAATGCAAGTGAATTATATAAAATTACAGTACTGTGATGCCCTTGAGTATAGTTTTAGAAAATTACATGAAACAGCCAAACAAAATACTTGAAGTCATCCACTTCTCTCTGGAGTACATTATATATGCTAAACCTAATGTCTGAACTGCCAGAACTGGTAGTTCCTGTTTTGAGGAAAAGAGTTATTTCAAGACTTTTGCAAAAAGATATTCTGAAAAATCTTAAGGGAGATAGGACAGGTCTGCTAGATAAGTCTTCATAGACTGCTTGTCTCTTCATTGTGATTACATTCTGTGCCCATCATTCCTGCTTAAATAATCAGTTGTTGAAGGATTGCCTGTCTGTGTTTCCTGAGGAAGTGTGTGTGTGTGTGGGGGGACACAGTTTTCAGGAGCTGATGGAAGCTGAATTGAAGTATGGGAAGGAGTAGATAACTGCATTCAGAATTTTGGCTGAAGGGTAGGGGCTTTTCTGGAGATTGAGATTGGGTGGCTCTGAGCAGGAGTGTAGTGCTTTTTGAGGAGTTCTTCAGCCTATTTACTCATTTAGCCTGTTGAGAGCTCACCTAGGTATGAGGGATATTTTGCCTATTGATAGATTAACTAGATTACAAAGAACAACTACTTCATTTCAGAAATTCATTATGAAAGTACCTTATGCATAAACAATATAAATAGTAAAAAACAAAACCAAACTATAGAAACCACTTCTGAGAAGAACTTTCATATGTGATTATGGTATAGTTGCATACTCTGCACAGTGAAGTAGAGCAAAGAAATGGAAAATCTGGACTAAATGTCATAAACTGTTCTGCAGTTTATCACTTCTTCTCCCCCTTCCCTTGCCTCCCCTCCCTACCGCCTGCTTTCCAAGGAAATAATTTGAAGATTCCTGGAATAAACTATCTGTGGTTTAAAAAAAGTAAAGAGACTGGATTCTCTAAAGGCAGGCATTTGGGAATAAATGTGAATATAGATAGTAGCTGCAGAATTGATATGTTGTTATCTCAAATCCTTGGTTTTACTTTTCTTGGTCCACAGTATTTCTTCTTCATTCAGACAAAACTCCTCGAAAATAATGCAAAATGTGACATGTTTTTACCACGAACTAGTAGTTGTGTTACCATCAAAAAGAGATTCCTAGTGTATTTCAGCTACCAACATCCTTCTAAATCTGTTCAGCAGACATTACCTATTTTGAGACAATAGAGAGAGATATGGGCTCTGAGTCAAATCTCCCTTCTATTATGCTTGATTGTCAAAGAAAAACTGGATTTGTGCCTGTCTGTCCATGCATCCATCTGTCCACTTATTTATTAAGTATATTATAATTCTCAGTTTAGCTGTTAAATGTAGAACTAAGAAGATATACAAAATCCCTGGTGTATCCAGTTTTTTGAAATAAAGGAAAAAAATAAGAAAAAGTGACTTACTTTTTATTCAAAGAAAATTGTCATTACTGATTTCCAAAAAGAGTTACTGAAGAGGTGTAGAGGTGTATTTTGTTTCAAGGGAGCCTACTCCTCTACAGTTCCATAAAATTTCAAGTAACATGGATACTACGTAGTTTTACAGATGAAGCAAAATCAAAGAACATGCATGCAAAATGGCCAGAATAAAAATCAGTGAATAAAATTATTTGATCTCTGTGTTAAAATAAAGTCTAAAAGAGGAAAATTACTTCAATTTTCAGGTGAAGGGGAATCCCTAGGAGAACACGAGTGAAAAGATTTTTGGAAAGCAAGATTTATAAGGCGTATTTCAAAAAAGTTGTATTTGTTTGGTCTAGGGAAGAGAAGACTGGGAAAAATAGTAGGACATCTGAAGATTATTGTGAAGAAGATGGTCAGCAATGATCTTTTGTACCCAGTTGCAGAAGGACAAGAAAAAAAAATCTTAATTTACAGTCAAAAAGAACACGCTACATGTTTGGAAAATCCTTTGAAGTATAAGGACAGTTAAAGACTGGAACCAAGTTATCTGGTGATGCTGCAGCATCTTCCAAACTGACAATTTAGAACAGATTAGACAAAATGGTTCTGGCATAATAATGCTCTTACATCTATTTTCTTCCATAATTGTTGGCTCCACACAATAAATAGCCCAGAATATCAAGTTGTAACTTGAAAAAATAAATTTGGAATGTGGAAATAAAATGGTATAGTCTGAACACATGATAAATCATCATGAATGCAGGTTTCTTTTATTTTTCCTAATAGATGTATTCTTGAATTTTGCATACCTTTGTGTATTATAATTTTCACTTATTTAATTTTAAAGTTTATTTATATATAATTTCTATTTACAGATCATCAGTAAGGGTAAAGCATGTTGCCTGTTCATGCAAGGCAGTGCTATTATTCTGCTTGCACTGCTTGGTTCTCTGGTCAGGAAGCTGATTTCAGCATTGCCAATGCCCTTATTTCTTCTTTTCTAATTCTCTCTAGCACATGTTCTTCAGGTATGTATATCTGTGTAGCTCTTACAGGGAAATATTCCGAATTCAAAACACATGTAGTTTCTTTTAAGTCACATATATATAACTAGGGTTTACTACTTCACAGAATATCTGAAAAAGTCTGATTCCTAAACAAAACCAGAACTTTGATGGTGAATTTTACTTTCTGTGGTTAACAGACTATTTTTACAGTGATAAATAAAGTCTGGTAGTAATAAAAATGAAACCTAGTATCTATGCTGTGATAATGGAACCCTAAAGTGAAATTAGTTAGTGATATTAGAAAGTATCACTTGTATTTCTGCGCCAAACCTCAAGTTATTTTATTTTCCTGTGCTCAGAAACAATATTAAAGAAAATGTATGGTTCATGTTACCAACATTCACGGCCTTGATTAAAATGGGGATAATCCATGTATATGCTTTTGTTAGAGCATAAAATATGTAACATAAGAACAAGAATATTGAAGGAATGAAAATCATTTAACTATCGGAATACTGACAGAATTCAGTCTATTCAGCATACTGGCTAGCATATCTGTTCTCTCTTAGAAATTCAACTTGAAGATGATGAAAAAAGTATTAATAATTATTACTCTGTTGTACTCTATTAGATGCTTGAGGACTTATGTGTTTATATCAAACAGTAATTAAAGTCTTCAAATTAGAGTGTTCATCTTCCAGTGGTTTTTCTTGTATTGGGTCTGCAACAAGACAGGCTGTGAACATTTGCAAATGGACATTTTATTCTGCCTTCTTCCCTCAAACTGTGTTAGAAAAGTTTCAACTATTAGAAGCAGCACTATTAAAAATGTGAGTATTGTACAGAGAATCAAATAGCTTTCACTCAGTTAACACCTCAGACAGGAAAAAAGAAAAGTAGCACCCCCTCCCTTTTGTGGCTCGTTGTATCTTATCTTGATAAGGAACCAAGGGGTTCCAGTATGACTTTTTTTGTTTAATACTGCACTTGAACCATTCAGATTTACCTGGCTTTGGTTTATGGTTTGTTGGTTGGTTTTATTGTTGTTTCTTTTTGATGTAGGAGGCATCTGCTTATGCTATTTGAGAATTAACTTAGAAAGAGTCCAGCAAAGTCTTAAAATCTTTATGATACAAGCTGATTTGAAGAAAGGTTGTTATCAGCTTGAATAGAATTATTCAAAGATATGACTCACATAACACTGCATCTTTATATTAATACAGTTTATATAGAAGAAAAACAGTGTTGGTCAGAGAAGTTTTTGGAGGAACATGTCTAGCAAGTAACTTTAGAATGCTTAACTTAGAGTTTTTTACAAGGATGGGAAAATATAATTCCTGGATAGAAGTGAATACTGCTTTTAAAAGGCTGCTGAAAGTTGTGTAACTTGACTTCTCACGTAAGTCAGAAAAGTAATTTCTGATCCAAGGGGTTTCCTGAAGAGAGAATAATGGTTTTAAGTTGCAAGATGCCTTAATCAATTAAACAAATTGAGAAAAAAATACTAAAGCTCCTTTTACTTAAAATTGAAACCTATGGTTGTCTGGTTTTACTTGTGAGAACTTGCTTCTCGACATGTATATTAATTTAAGAATTTTTGTAATGGAACATTTGCTTTTACAGTTTGAAGTTGCAAATGCAAATGATATTTTTTAAGCTTTCCCATGTAATATTTTATTGAACAGTTTAAAAAAATGCTGAATAAAGAAAGTATTTATGTAACCAGAGGGGATTTATTAGGATGAGAAATTTAGTCCTGCATGAGGCCCAGCGCTACTACTACAGAAATCAGTCCCCAGTAAGATGACTGTATCTATTTTGAATAGTATGGTACTCAAAAACATATACAGTTAATAATATATAAATGGATCTAACCCCCACTTTGAAAGGTGTTAATGAAATTATCATTTAATAATTTTGAAAATATTACTTACAGATTAAATAAGGACATCCAAAACCAGAATAATTAAAGGGCGGTTAGGAAGAAAAAAATATATGTAATTTGATTAAGTTAGGTAAACAGCCACATACAAGGAAACTAGAATGATGTAATATTTATTTAAGTTGGCAGAAGAATATATGATTGGAGGTGGAATTGGTAAAACATGGTGTGCATTTATTCTGAGTTACTCTGTTTTAGCAGATTTAATAATGTAATGCAATCTCCTTATTTAACATAACTGCATTTGGACTGAACAAAGTAGTACAAACTACACATCAGAAAGATATAGATTGGAAAGTGTTAATATTTAGGAGTGTTAATTTTTTCTGGCCAGTTTTGAGAAATAAATAAGAAAACGTCAGAATTAAGAAAAAATATTATATTTGGAGGACCGAAATTTGCATTTCTATGCAGTTTTGGGCTCTCCAGACTAGTAGTGTGAGGTACAGCAACAACATAAAGAGATAGTTACTTTATTAATTCAGAGAGTGTGTGTGTGTGTTAATTTATGTAGCCCAGTTTTCCATCTAAGTTGGCCAAAATACAGTTAATCGAATTGCCCAGTTTTTGTAAAGAACGTGAATAGCTTTTCTGGGATGCTCTTGGATGCTTCTTTGAGTGGCTGTGTAGATGTATTTCATTGCTGGTGTGCATGTGCCCCATGAGTGCAAGGACAAATCATTTGAACGAAAAGGTTCATTAAATGGTATCAGCAGATACTTGCAGCACCCTCATGTCCACTGACCCCCAGGGCATTAAATAGCCACGTGAATACAAACATGGATGATTTAATTATTTCCATCATACCACAGAGATGGCAATCATGCAGTACATGTACCCTGTGATTTACTTAACTTTAGTTGTAATAGCATAATTAATTTCATACAATAAATTAAGTCCTCTAATGACCATTAGCAAAATACAGTTTGAGTTCACATCCTAGATATACCTCTTGTATATGGATAAAGGAGTCATAGGCTACTGGTATTTAGGATTTTCCCTAGTGTGATTCTTCAGAGAGCAACATATCCCATAGTAACATTTCCTCTTTCTGAGATGAAACATGGAGCAGGGAAGGAAAGGAGGGAGGGAGGAAGGGGAGACTTCCCTAAAACAGAGATCAGTTTATTTCTAAATTCTACAAGTAAACCTATAGTTATGATTTAAGACATTGTCTCTTGTTCAGTGTCATAAAAGCTGGGATTCTGATCTTTTGGGACATATTCATTAGCAGGATCCACTTGTATTGGCAGGGAAGTCTGATGGAGACAAGAGGAACTTGATTCTCAGAACAAGTTGCTGCCCATGCATGTAGAAGGCATAAGATATTCCTCAGCAATATGATATGTCTTTGGTTCATGTATTTTAAAGTTCGGGTCCTGAAAAGACTAATTTTATTATTTGCATACTCTCTGCAGGGACCTTGAGAGTGGCTGGGTTTGTGTTAAGTGCCTTATGTATTTATAGCCCCAATAGTAGTGATTGTCTTCGTATTTCAGCATGGTGCTGATACATAGTGCTGAGTGACTTGGCCTCGTGGCTTTTCTCTCTCATTCTCTAACAAGCTGTCCAGCTTATTAGAAACAATAAACACCAGAAATAGGATGCCTTCTATGACTGATTGCAGAAGCAAATGTACCATTCCAAAACAGTGACAGAGCCTTCTGTCTCTACAGGAAGGGTGAGGGGCCTAGCAGTTCAGTGTCAGCTATCAGGGCTTCAGCAATTTCATTTGCTATTTCAAATTCAGATTGGAGTAGTATCCATAATCTCCTAACCAATCACTAATCCTCAGGGATTTTGAACTGCCAGCCTGCAAGATGTCTATTTTTACATAGGGATCCATGCAACGAGAAAAGACATTAGATTCCTCATAGCAACTCTGGATTACTTTACAGAGTGCTACCCTTGAGTCTTTGTCATGAACAAAACAGGAATTTTCTGTTGACTTGGTGTTTGCCCTGCCTCCTCCCAGAAAAAATAGCCATCACCACAGCCTGCTTCAGAAGATAAAGCATTGAGGTGTAGTACCACAACAGCTTGTTGATTCAGCTCACAAAAGCCTAAAACTATATCATCAACAATTCTCAGACTTACAGAAACAACATCAATTTAAAACATTTTGTTATGGTTTTACTGTTGTACATCATATTATCAAGAGCTTTCTACTTCTCAGAGGAGAGATTGTAGACAGCAACAGGTCAATTAAACCAGCCTCTAGGTCATCTTTCAAGATCAATAAAAACCTCTCAGCATTTATAGTCTCTCCCAAAACATTTTATACTTTAGCTACATTCTGAAAGCACAGCCTTGCAGTGACCTGGTATTGCTGCATCAGGTGTCTGGGGTACACAGAGGGGCCCTCTCCTCATTAAACTTCAAACTAATGATACTCATTACGATGTTGCCTTATACCTTGAAGTACCAAGGGTCTGGGGGACAGACAGATCTCTTCAGAGACAGGGATTTGCTCACATTCAAAATCTTTGTGATGTTCAGGAGATACC
This sequence comes from Cettia cetti, assembly GCA_013401135.1. Taxonomy (NCBI): domain Eukaryota; kingdom Metazoa; phylum Chordata; class Aves; order Passeriformes; family Sylviidae; genus Cettia; species Cettia cetti. The sequence continues at coordinate 38,113 of VZUI01022213.1, forward strand.
TGCTCTTCATATAGATATTTCAGTCAGTACTCTCTGCCTTGAACAACAAATAAATTTGGGGGTGTTTTCCAGGGACTTTCCCAAACAAGTGCCAATAATCAACAGGGTAATTAATTGTGTATTTTTGTTAACAAGCCAGTGAGGGACAAGACCATCCTCAGGAGCTTTTATGTGACATACAGCTCTAAGTTAAGCCAGTCAGAACTAGGAAACATTTGGAATTAGAGCTGATAACATTAGAGCCTTGAGCCTTTCTAACCTTCAGCATATCTAGCTATCATAGCAGGGAGTCAATAGCACTGACCTGTCTTCCAGAGTCACATTTTTCAATGGGGACTTCTAAATGTGTGCTTGTTCATAACAGATACAGATAGGTGTCCTGTTCTAACTAGAGGGATGCTGAGAGCTTCTGACAAAATGTTTTGTTTACCTGTTTATAACACGGGCTTTGTGTGCCTTTTAAAAATCTTTCTTTGTGTCTTGTGAAACTTTCAGTACATTCTCTTTACCTGCTTAGCCAGACATACCCTTCTGAAATAATAATCAGATCCTGCAGCCAAACCCAGTGCGATTATAGGTGATAGACAGGGCGTTGCCTAAGTGAAATCTGCTGACAGAAACTATTTTGCAACAGTACAGATCATTTTGTGTCAAATAGAGTCACTTTAACTAGAATTACTCACAAAACTGAATGAAAAGACTTTCTGTTTGAGTGTCCTGGCATGGTCAGTCTCCCTTAACCTCTTCTACTTCAATAGTACAGGACTGTTTATTAGTTTTGACACTAAGTGGAGTTAATGTAATTTCTCTAAAAGTGCATTTTTCTGCAATAGCTGCTTATCTTCTTCTGTACAGTGATACCTTCTTCTTCTGCACAATATACCTTAACTTGTAGTATGATTTAGGAAAGGCTTTTGTTTATATTTTTACCTATCAATGGAGACCTTTCTTACCTGTCTGTATAATTTTTTACTTATAAAAACTGTGCTTTCCTGTTTGTGTCTGAGAAATATTTGTGTGCCTTATAAAACACTTTGTAGTGAAAATGGGAGAGTACTGCATGAATTAAGAATCTCCTGGTGAAATAATGGGAAACTCTCACAAGCTTCTGCCCACTGCAACCGTGCCCACTTAAGGTCTCCTCTAGAAACAATGTCCTCCTCCTTTAGAGGAGGCTTGAGCTGCCTTAGCTTCAGTTTTCTGCTTCAGATTTTAGATAAAGTTTACATTGATTCCTTGAGCTTTAGTTATTAGCAAGTCATTTTCTTGGAGCAGGGCTGATTTCTGTGGATTGGCAAATTTTATCCTCTTTATTTCCAGTCCCTACGATTATTTTAGATTCTGCTTGCAGAAAGACCAGCAGGGCTTTAAGAGCACAATATGCATGACTGCATCTTTTCCTCTAATGCATCTTCCCTTACAGTGGAAAAGAATGGCTCTCTCAGAATGTGCTCATCTAGGCTTCCAGTTCCCCAGGATCTTGGAAGGACTTCTTTGCAATAGCAGCTTCAGCATCTGCCACAGATAGCAGGCAGACTGGTGGTTGATTGGCAGAGCTAAGAAGGAATAGATTTCTAACCCTGGGGCAATGCAGACTTCTTCAGAGACTGTAACTACAGAACCCCTCTAACAAACAGCAAAATTTGTGTTTTCAAAAAAGCAATAAATGTTTTAAAGTCACAAACAAAAAGGATGGACAGGGATCAACTTTTCACCTTCTCTATCAATAAAAAAATAAGGGTGCATCTGAGGACAGCAGTAGGCCTGTTCAAAGTAAATAATACCATCAATTATATTACTTTATATGTTCATGGGTATTATACTCACAACATTTTTTTTTACTAGAAACAGTATAGATTAACGAAGTTCACAACAATTTGAGGAGAGGCTGCACAAGGCCCTGGAAGAGACATCTGGTGAAGGTCACCTGAACCACATCAGGTTCAGAAAACCCTCCAAGCTAAAATAAAGTTGGGTGCTGGAATGTATGGGTATTATCAAATGTGCTTGTCCTGGTCCTGCTGTTCACTGAGGGAATATTTGGATAAGAATTGGCTTTTGTCAGCTGTTGGAGATGGGTAAAGGGGCCAAGTGTATGCCTGGCCTGAACCAGTCTGACCTCTCTAGTATGCTTAAAACAAAGTTTGTTTATGAATCATGACCTACTCACAGTCTTTGAAAAAATGAAACAAAATACTTTCAGGACTTTCCCCTCTTTAAATTCAATCAACTAGAGTCAACCTTAATAATTCCTTCTACTGCACTCCCAACTTTGCTAATGTCCCAGTCTGTAGTGTTTCAAAAATTTTATAACATGTATTAATGAAATGCCCCTACCTCTCCTTTTTTCTCACCTAATCTTGCCCTTCTCAAATCAAACTTTATTCATCTTTCTTTCTCTAGAAACTTCTTGCTACCGTTGCAATTCTGAGTAGTAACTTTTCTTGTTCCTTGTACTGGCTTTCAGATTCTCTTTATTACAGAGAGGAAATCTTTGAGCCTGGCAAAGAAAAGAGCAAGAAAATAATAGAAAATCCATGGGATAGTGTTGTTTCCATCACAGTAATTTGAGAGGAGGAGGAATTTCATTCTGATCCAACTTGAGTGATTAGATCAAATCCACAGAGCTACGATATCAAATTTGTAAGTCATACTCCAAAATGCAGCAAACCAGGTCCACAACTTCAGGAAATTCTCAGAAATAACTTTCCTTTCCTTTTGAACTTGGGAAATTGTCCTGACAGAAGGTTTATACTTCTAAGTCACTTTGCAAGGACAAGGAAGTTTAATGGAAGTCTCTATTTTTAGCAGAGATTAAGATGGTGAGTTCTTATGTTCAGTTCACTGGTTAGCCCGAAGTCTGTTCAGTTTTCAGTAGATAGGCATAGGTGCAGCTATAGCTTGAGGAGGAGAAGAGTGGTGGAGAAACAGGGAAGGATCTAGAGCTCTTTTTCACCCTTTCCCTCCTGCTGATGGTAAATCTGCACCTGAACAGCCAGTGCATTAAAGAAAAAACATGTCTTGTTTGGCTTCTTACTTCTAATGCCTCAGGTACTGAGGAAATGAAGGCAAACCTCTATGCCAGGGCTCTGTCTCTTTAGCTTTGTATGTACACCAGCAGGCACAGTAGGGACCCAAGCTGGTTTGAACATGCTATAGTCTAAATGGCTACAAGAGAAAGGAGAAAAATCATGGTTTTTGTCATTTGTGTGGCCTCCTGGAATGATTCATATGTGTTTAATGAGTCTTTATGTATGCTTTCTTTAAATTAAGAGCTTATTTTTTAACAAGACCGCTTAAAATTAATTATGAAATTAGGGTAGCCAGTATTAAGGTAAAATTTATTATAGTATTTTAAAATAACACAATAAATATAATGTGCCACACATTTTTTATGCCAAAGTTTTAGATAAAGCCAAACCACTGCAGGGGTGGAAGTCACTGGCAGAACATTTGGAATTATAACCTGCAGAATGTGGAACCAGCTTCTGATAGCTTTTCTTTTTTTCTTTTAAAGTACTCATCTACTTTTAATGACTAGTATGTTCAAAATTGAAAAATCCACTGGGAGATGAAAAAGCAGGTAATTTCATATTTTCTCATTAGGTCCATGAATGAAATCTGTAAGAGGACAAGATGCACTAGTTGTACAGTCTTGAAGGTTGTGCTAACTAGAAACAATCACTTAAGTTCACCAGCTTGCAAAGATTCATCCCTGTTGAATAAATCAATTTTCAATATGGTATGTTCTGATAAGTTTTTTTTCTTACACGTTGTGTACAGTCATAGCTATTTAATTTAACTGAGAAAAAATGAAGGGCTCTTTTGCTACATTTCAACTGAATTCAATTTTCCATCTAAATATACACTTTTATAAATTATAATTGGAAGACAAAGTCATGGTAAAGAGAAGCCATTAAATTTTCTATCATAAGATGTAAAAATTAAGAATAAGAAGTTCCTTATATAGATGATTAAATAAAAATCGTGCAGGCATGAAATCACAGTCGAGATAGCAAAAAGAATAATATTTTATAAAGAGGATATGTTTAATTGAATAAGGGTCTTAAAATGAAAAGAAAAAGGAAATATAAAACTGGATGAAAATACACTGCATAAGACAAGGCTATTCTCTTTTCTGTTTTGAAAGGTAGCTAGAATTGGTAATTGAACTCAGAGACACAAACCAATTCACCCAGTCTGCTGATAACATGCACTTGTAGTTCTGGGTCCTAAACAAACACAATATGGGCCTTGCAAGTGCTTTAGAAAGCGCTGGTTAATAATCAGTTGTCAGGAGTCCCCTCTGACCCGCGCGGGCCCTCCTTCCCTTGGAACAAAACCCCAGCATCTGTTGCCAGTTTGAGCCATCGCGGTGCAGGAGCTGAGCCCTTGTCACCGCCGCCTCCCTCATCTCGGGCTGCGTGCAGCGAGGGAAGCCTGCATCTGCAGCTTGGGTTCAGGGCAAATCAAAGAAAGCTGGGCAGCTGAGTTACTGAGACCTGCCTCACCGTAAGGGAGAAGGAGATGACCTGGGGTTAGATGACCCCGACTATCAAGTGGGTTGCCTTGACGAACAGTAATTGCTTGACAATTGCTCGAGGCTTGGAAAACATACGTTATCATGTTCATGCTGTATCTGCTGATAGAGATTGTTTTCATTACACATACTGGATAATTCTAACTCCACTGAACCTACTGATGTTTGAAAACACAGAAAAGTTCAAACTAGAGGTCTGAAACTTGAAAGTCTGAAACTTGAAAGTCTGAAACTTGAAAGCCTCTTCTTTGTTGAAGTTACTCCTTTTGGGTAGCGGATGTCTGTTTTTAACTCAAAAATTAGTTTATGTCCAGTATGTCTAGCACCTACAGCAGTCTTTGGAATGCTGGGTTGTTTTTTCAGGTTTGTTTTTTTTTGTTTTTTAATTTTGCCTTTGTTAGAGCTGGAGTTTCAATGAAAGAATATCTCAGTTTTGTGTTTGGTGAATGCTATTGTCATAGTTATTTCCCTGTAAAGGTTTCAGCATTAAAAGGTTTCAGCATTAAGGCTGTTGGACACATTAAAGAGCAATCCATAGTCACATCTCAATATTTAAGGCATATGAGGAAGTTCAGCATTAATTACATATTTTATACTCAGTAAGAAGAAGTTAATTTTTTTGGTCCATACTATAACAGAACTTCCTTTTGAACTACTGTCTACAGTTACTGTTTTCTCCCCTTTCAGCAGAAGTTTTACTGGTAATACAAACGTAAGCCTCTTCCAGTTGAAAACAATTTTATTTTATTTGAAATACAGTGTTCCTTTTTCTGAAGACTCCCTGAAATAATCTTGTATTTTATGTTTTCCCTTATTCCTTAACATGTCTGCTTAAGCATTGAGAAACTTCTCAGTATGAGAAAGGTTGTAGAGAAACACACAAGGTTATAGGAAAATTTTGTGGAGTACAGATTGCTAAAATAAAAGAAAGGAAGTGTAGGAAGCATGCAATGTATTGAACTCATAGGGGCTCAAGTGCTTAGGGAGGTGCATTAAAGGGAAGGCGGCAGGAGTCTGTCAGGGGTCAGTACATGGTCACTTATGACCTCAGGGGCATAGAGACGTAGAATCCTTGTGACATGATTTGCAAGAGAATGTGTGGGCTTTGATTCACTCATTTACACAGCATCAGAAAGTAAATAGGAGACTGCTTTCTTATTTGATGAAGACTTCAGTCATCCAGATCAGCATCTTCCATTGAACTTCTTATCTTTCCTTCCATCTTCATATGCCTCTTGCATATTTCCAGCAAGCTCTCCCTCTAGAATGATGACTCTTATGCATATGAAAAGGACAGTTTTGCTATTACTTGTAAATTTGTTGTCATATGATGTAATACATGTCATTATTTTCATTCTTGCTTTCAAGTGAGTCTGTGTGTTGAAATTGTGTATTATTAACAACTACAATTGTAGTACCTAGATATAGTATATAGCTTTTTATCTATAGACCTCAAGCTTCTTTTAAGCCTGAATGAGATTTTGTTCCTCTAAAAACTCTCAGAGCTCAGGTAATAGTGGCTGAGGCAAGACTAAACAGGATTTATTCCTTCTCACAGTTAGGCCATTTGACAGATTGATACAGATCTTCTAGCTTCTGAGTGCCACTGGCTCAGCCCAGCATTTAGGCAGTGCTTTGTACAGACTCTTTCTCCCAGTGCAAAACTTGCCCTGTTCCAACAGGAGGTGGCTTATGGCTTCCTTCCACAGTTTCTGCAGGAGGATCCCTGGATGAGATATGAGGCTTTTAGTGCCCTTTCCCAGTCAGGTCTTCATATCTAATGTGAAGAGAGTGGAAGACTGGTGAGAATTTCAATCACTGTAACTTTGGGTTTCTTTTTTTATGTGGAGATATGATATGGCATGGGAACTCCTCTTAAGAGAGACCTTCATAGTTGGATTAACCTCTTGACACCTGTTAGGCATTGCTAACTAGGCACCTTGCCTTGGGAACTTTGAGTTTTATATTTTGAAAAAGACAAATGTACAGGTAAAGGAAATGTTGCTAAACACTTTTTTTTCAGATCTTAGATTATTTTAGACTTTTAGAACCCTGGTATGTGTAGCATTGGCATATCCTATAAGCATTATTTTATCTCTTGGCTTCAGTGAGTTGTAGGACAGCTTTAACTGTCCCTGTCTAGGACAGTTTTAACTGTCTCTGTCTTAGAATGGAAAACCTATTGGTGAAATTCCGAGTCAAGGAGAGGATTATGGTCCTTGTTTAAACTCCCATGACAAACTTTGGTCAAAGCACAATCCATCTTCCACATTGATATAGATTTAACCTCAGCATTTTGATTTAACTTGAAGTGTGTATAGGAACAGTAACCAGAAATCTGTGCTCAGATGGTAGAATGAAAGATAGAGCAATTATATTCTTTAATGTGTTAATCAATCCTGTTTATTTAAGCATATTCAGGAAATTATGGTCAGTTGCTTAACTTCTCTTTTAATTTATTTACAGGTCTGCTTTGCCTGTAGTGCTGAGCTATTGTGACAGTTTGATTTTTATGATTTGCATCAAGCATGAAGCCATGTGTCAAAGGTAAGTTATTTCAAGAATACTGTTATTTGTATATGTCCCAAAAAATATTGTATGTTTATGGGAGAAGCTTTCATCACTTTATTGAAGACGCAGCTCTGTTGAGAAGTCACAGTCCTGAGTAAAGGATGTTATGAAGCAGTAGGAACTCCTGCAGGGAGCTCTGAGAGAGATTTTCTCCCAGTGCTTGCCAATATAGTGAGGAAGTGTGTGTACTGCACCAGCTTTTAAAATAGTGCAACCTGATCCTTTCTTTACAGCTGAGAGGATGGGGGTGGGGAGTGAAGGTGAAAGAATAGGAGTCCATATCCTCCTCCTCATTTTGGGTCTGGTTTTCTCTACCGAGTGAAGGGAGCATTAATTGTGCATGACTATTATGAGAAAGGACCCTTTGCTCTCACCCTTCACATTTCTTGTGACATAGGCCAGGTTAAATCTAGTCTGTGTTAGGAGAAACTAAGTGCAATTTGCAGTGTCATAATGAGATTCCCCCTCATTTTCATGTTCCCTCAATGGTATGTAAATTATTGCTTGTAAGGGGTAAAAATCTGTAGGAGTTATAAAACCAAAGTGATTGCACTAATGTGGAAATCCTTCTAGCTAGCCTGCAGTATGTATCACTCTCCTTAGTGTAATAAAACTAAGATGAAATACACTTCAAAACAAAAGAAACCATGTAATTTTTCTCTATCTAATAAAAGTAAAATTGACAAACTAATGTAAATTATTAACCAATTCTTTAAAAACAAGGATGGACAATGTGTAAGTCAGGAAAATGTTTTGTTGAGAGTTTCACTTGTGTGTAGGGTTTTAAAAGTTATCCAGATATAGAAGTTTATAGATTTAACTTAGAAAGACTACCAAAATTATTATTTAGTCAGTAGTTGTGACATCCAATCCAGTCGTACAGTGAAATTTTTGTGAAATGTGTTTTATAAAAAAGTATGTTCATGCAAATAACACATTCAGACAGAAATGAAAATACCAAGAGTCCTTAAAAAGTACAGCAGTCTCAATAACCTGTTTTTCTAGATAGTGTTGCCTAGTTTTCAGCATATTTATTTTTTACTTCTTTGTGGAGTCTAAAGGTATATTTCTCATCTGGTGAATTCTTAGTTTCCATTCATCAAAGTATTCATTTGTACCTGTAACCCATGCTAAAAACACTTTTTTTAGTCTGTGCTAGGTGTATCTTGTGTTCACATGATGTACATATTTTGAAGTGATGCCCTGACTAGCTAATATCATCTATACATATGTTGTATTCAGAATACTAAATGTACGTGTAAAAAATACTAATGAAAACTACTACAGTACTTTTAAAATATTCATAAGAATATACTACTTTTTATGAAGCATTCATGCCAAACTTGAAAGCTGTTCTATTAGACATCATCAATATATTTAGAGACCCAGAATCTAAAAGTAGGTTCAAGAGAAGGAGCTGAGGAAAACAATACTGCTTGTTTCCAGATACTAGAAATGAAACCTGCATAAGGGTTTATCCAAGAATGCTATCAGTCTTCAGTTAGAAGTATCATGCCATCACTGGCTAACTGCTGGAAGGAAGAGAGACTTCTCCTTTCTTAACCACTTTCCATAAAACACCAGTTACTATAAAAGGATAGTTGGAGCTGTTCTTTCTTCCTGTGCCTCAGGCTCCATTTTTAAAAACTTTTTTTTCTCCCCCTGTATCTTATCCATTGTAAATAACTCCTGCACTTTCCTGCTGTTAGTAGTACTGTCATACAGCTACAACAACATAAAATGGACATTTTGGATAACATAAGAGCTGGGTAGAGGCTTCTAAAAAGCAGTAACTGGACTTGCAGTCTTGTTAGTTATGCATGGCTGCTGCTTGTTAAAGTGCTACTGTGCAAAAGCTGAAACACTGGAACTGCCTGCTTGCAGAACCAGGAAGACTGTGCTATCTGAATCAGTCAAATTTCCAAATGTAAGTTAGTAACACCCTTTATAAATGAAAAGATGGAAATGTGTCTAGAGTTTTAAACGAAAGCTGTAGAAATACATAGCATAGGCCTTTTTGGTGATCAGAGAAAACTGCATGTTATCATTAGGAGTTATAGGGCTGCACTAAAAAAAAACAAAAACAACCAAAACAACAACAAAGAACAAAAACCACCTGGGATCTTATGTACAGAATAAGACTAAAAAAAAAAAAATAAATTAAAACTATCAGACATCAAATGGTACAGACAGACTGGTCACATATACAGCGGTAGTTGACTAATAATCTTTTTCAAATGTGAAAAAAGAAAAGGAAGTGTTATTCAGCTAACTGTGCTAAATTACTCATTTACTCTTTTGATACTCAAGTATCAAAAGAAAAGCAGAGTTAGATAAATTAATAACAAACGCCTTATTTTTATAAACACAAAAAATCTTCATGCTGTTGCAGACTTACAAAGTCTTCATACTCTAACATAAAACTGAATAAAAACTTCACACTGTACATATTAAAATACAGGTGAGCTAACCCCAGTGAGTTAATACAATTTCACTCTTCTTTGAACTCTAATAACCCAGCTCTAATCTCCAATGGGTTTTGAAAGTTAAACCAGAAAGGACTGTCAGTGTGAGGAAGTGTGTACGTGTGTGTGCATACACACACACCTACATATGCCTTGTTCCTTAATTGATAAATTTAAGATATACATATCTTAAAAGAGTAGGTTGATTTTGAATACCTTTATATGTGGGATTTTGAATTACATTTATTTATTATCTCTGGGGGTGTGACAGATCTGTAGAACAACTAATACCAATTCAAGGCCAGAATTTAAGGGCAAAATGGGTTAAAGGTACACAGAAACTTAGCTCATGGTGATGGGAGTTGGCTTCAGTTTCCCTGCCTCAGTCATCAAGCTATGTCCCTACCCAAGCTGCTTTTCCTATCCACCTAATACATCTAGCCACTTTTTGTTTTCAGAGAACAGGCAGTGTTGGGGCTTGCTTTGTATTGTTGCCACTTTAATTCTCTCTGTGACGAGCTGCAGAGCCACAGAAGCAGCCTGGCAGCAGCACTCGAGCTCCAAGCGCAGCAGAAGTGGGGAGCCCTGGAGGAGCCAGTCACGGCTCTCAGTCACTGGCCAGCCCATTGCTTGTAGAAGTTAGCATGCTTAAGTTGACATTGATCCCTCAAGGGACTAGCTACCAGCTAAACAAAACTGGAGCACAGGGCTAGCCAAGCATAGATTCTCTGTGACCCTGTGTCGGGACCTGTCATCCTGTTGTAAAAGCCAGCTATGTTACCTCCTTGCCCTCTGAGACTCCCAGGGAATCCCTAAGTAAATGAAGAGGGGAGTTATTTACATCTCCTTCGTGTCTCCAGCCCAATCTTTTTTTTTTTTTTCCTTAAAAACAAAACAAACCAAAAATGACCAAAGACACAAGAGATAATGGAGTACTTTAAAAAGACATATTTGTTCCCTTATAAAGGCTTACTACAACAAAGCAAGAATAATTTGCTCTATTAATTATAGATAATGGAAAATGTGGAAGTATCTCTGTGGTTGAAGAAGTGAGCATACTGTCATTGACAGTCTCACAACTGTTGTATACAGCTGGGAAAGGCAGACACATTGGCATACTAATGGTAGTTTAGAATATTTAGAAGCTAGGAGTTCTATTAAGTCTATTAAACATGCTGAGGGTAGAAATGCTCATTTGCTTTTGCAGAGGAAATAGAGCAAAGATACACCACAGCAGAGAAAGCTAGCAGGACAAAGGAGATACTATTGACTCATTCCAGACTGCCGACTTAGCAGCTCAACTTTGTTTCCTTTTAACTTTTGTAACAGTAGGAGCTCAAAGCTTCTCAGTCTATTTTCTGCACAAATAGAAACACCCGGACTTCAAAAAGTAATATGCTTTGAAGAAACCCAAACCATTAACACATTAAAAACTGTGTGTACTATTAAACAGGGCTTCGTGGTTACTTGAATTTTGCAGCAAGTAGATGCTGGTGTTTTGGTAATAATTTTTACACTGCTGCATTCTGGCAGACAATTCTTGACTAATGTCAATTTGTAAAGCACTTTTTGTTGGTTTTAGTGTGATACAGTTTTATTGACTTTGCAGTGGGTAAGTACTGCTTCAGTATTTTCACAGGCTGAGTAAACCCCACAGACACTTTTTCCCAACCCAGCAGCATATTGCAACAAGTTTCTAACCCTATAACATTACACTTGTAACACTGGGGAAAGCATATGATGTGTGAAATTTAGATTTTGTCCTCGGTACTCAAGTCTATATCCCTTATTAAAAAAAAAAAAAAAAAAAAAAAAAAAAAAAAAAAAAAAAAAAAAAAAAAAAAGAAGAAAAAAAAAGTAGTAATTTTATTGTCCACTCTGGGCAAGGGAGTATCCAGGGCCATCGATGTGACAGCTTCTACGCTGACGGCGTCCCTGTCCCAAAGTCCCATCAGGACCGTGCTCCCCGGCAAGAGACCGGCCCCCATGCCCCGCTCGCCCCCGGAGGGAGCGGGGTAACTCCACAGACACCCCACGCTCGCAAATAAGCCTCGCCTCTCTCACGAGCAAATCCCTTCTACAGCGTGCGCTTAAAACGTCACAGAACGTCATAAACTCAAACCATCGGCATCGCGTAAGCCACGCTGGTACTGGAGCCTGTGAGTTGGGTTTAACTTTGGGAGCGTTTAGCCCTGGGCTCGGCGGGGCCCTGCCGCCCCCGCCGCCGCGCCCCGCCGAGCCGCTCGCGGCGC
>VZUI01022221.1:0-46393 GCA_013401135.1 Cettia cetti
TCTTAAAGATACAGAAACTCAATATACAGCACAAACAGAATCGACGATTGGGGATACAAACATCATAAAGTCACCCTAGGACAACTGTAAATTGAGAAAGACAAGTGATCTTGAAAGCTGGAACAAAACTACTACTGGACGACATCTCAGGCAACTCCCATCCCATCCCATCCCATCCCATCCCATCCCATCCCATCCTATCCCGTCCCATCACATCCATCTCTAAGTGAATGCACTCACTCTGATTTTCTTCTAACTCAAAAGGACTGAATTATTTATCTCAGGCACTGCACTCCCATTATTGGCTATATAATGTTTATCAAATAAAGAAAGCAGGTGGCACCACCTGATGGAAAAAGGACTTCTCAGTGATACCTTATTTAGCATACACACTTTGGAGAAATGCTATACACCAAATGCTATCCTTAAGTCCACGCTCTTAATTTGCAAAGAAGTAGCCTTATCTGAACTTCTCCTCAGCTGCACAAAGGTATACCATGGTCATCACTCCGCTGCAGTCCATTTTCAAAGATGGCACTGGTGAATGGATAGACCCCTCCTTATGCTAATTATGACTGCTTATTCTATCTTAGAGCTTTATGAGGCAAAAAACATCTGAATGTTTGCATGGATTAAAAAAAAAAAAGTAAATTCCTCTGCATAGATCTGATCCCAAGAATGTTTGGGTAACATTTTGCTTATCATCAACTTCATTGGTGAATCTGCTGATTCTTGGTCAGCTTTGAAGTGTCCCTGGTGACCATACCAAATGTTCATGGAGACTAATGTCAATGTCCACCTTCCTCAGACAACCCACTCCTCTGGTCTTCCCTGCAATTTTTGTCTTCTAACTGCCACGGTCTGTGTATTTTTGCTATTTCATGAAATAATCAGCCATTTCAGCTTTACTACACTTTTTTTTTCTGAATTCTGGTTCACATTCAATGAATAGTTAAATGGTTGAATAGTTCTGATTTTACCTGTTCATTTTGGCAATATTTTAATGAAGTGTTTTGCACTTCAGAAACTTTTTTACCAGAAACATTTTTTCACTGTTAGTGGTATTACAACGAATATAGGAGAAAAAGCCCCATCACAACTGCATACAGCAGAATCCCTAGCATGTGTACCTCAAAAAGAATTCTTATGAAGTTATTATTTTTTTTAATCAGTGCTTCTTGAGCAATAAAGTAGAGACCTCAATCAGATTCCCATCACAGATGTTTTTTGACAGTGCAAAATATTACAGAAACTAAAAATCTTGCATAATCTTGCATTGTGTGACATAATACAAGGAGTTAATGAGAAATATTTCCAAAATTAAAGATGGATAGAAGCAGCGACCAAAGAGAGACAAGCTGACTACAAAAATCCTGCTATGTTTGCCAAGTCAGGAATGAATTAATTTTCTGTTGACCTCCCAACAGCTTTGGGTCTAGAAGTGTTGCAATGTGCTTCCAGCTAGCACTACATAGCTTGTATTGATGGAAGACAGTTTATGCAGGCACAGCAGGGCATAGTCTTTCATCTTAACTTATCTGCAGTTAGTGGGCAGGATGTTTGATAATGTTTCCATCTGGTAAACATAATAGTACCAGAACATGCAATAAAAGAAGTACCAGATGCAGGATGAAAAGGGATGGAAGAGACAGGACATGTCTGGGTTATTCTCCACAGTTTTTGCAGAATACTTGTAATTTGCTTAGCAAACGTTATTATGGATTTTTTAACAATAATGAGAACACCTACCTTGATAGTTCTGTAGTCCATGAATGCTGCCTGCTTTGTGAGTAACATAAGAAGGAGCTTTCCTCTGCCATAACATCTGCTTTAGCAGTTAATCAACAAGTGAGAGTGCAGCGTTAAAACTGCCCACATTTGATCTGGTGTTTAACAAAATAGTTTGAACAACTTCTGCTTTGAAAAACTCTGGCTCTAGCTGCGGTGTGAGTGAAACAGAGAACTAAGAATCACCAGAACTTAGAACTTACTGTTCTCAGAACAGCCACAAGTTAAGTAATCTCTGTAAAAATATCAGGACTACTTAGTAGCTGTTAAGTAGACAAACCCTTAGGGACTAAATGAGACTAACCTGTACGTTCAAGCTTCCAATTATCTCAGTGACAGTCTGGGCAAGTCAGACCGAGCAGCCAAAAGAGGCTACTGAATAAGCAAATTAATCAGCTGACGTCCCCGGGATGCTCCTGCCAACAGCCTGCACGGAGTCTTGAGGGGCTTTTTCTCTTTCAGTGACACGGTCTCTTCAGCTAGGGAGGTTTGCAGCTGTTCGTTCTCTGAAAACAAACAAATAAACAAACAAACAAAACTCAGTCACCTCAGATCTCGCAATCTTTACTTGGAGGATTTCCTGGGGCGGAGGCTGAGCCCAGCCCGCAGCAGCGAGGTGCCGGGGCGGCTGCTGAAACGCTTTGTTTTTCGGAGCTTGCGTTTAACCAGCACCGCTTACCTGTGCCGGGGCGGGGAGGGGACGAGGGGTGGCCCTGCCCTGCCCTGCCCTGCCCCGGGGCCGCGCCACCATCCTGGGGACGGACACCCAGGTTAGTAGGGGGGGAAGGTGAGGCGTCGCTGGGAAGAGCCGCCCGTGCCGGGGCAGCGGCGCTGCGTCCCTCAGCTGCTGGGGCCCCCCTGCCCGGAGGAGGAGGTAGGGGATTCCCCGGGCTCCGGCCCGGCCCCAGCGAGCCCTCGGCGGGACGGGGGCTCAGGGTCTGGCCGGCCGGAGGTGTCCGGGGCGGTAGCGGGTGCGGGCGGCGGGGGCCGGGCATGTGGGCTGCTCTCCGTGGTTCCTGTCGGAGGGCGGACGGCTTCAGCCAGGCCGGGATAACCCGAGCAGGAGATCCCTAGAGCTGCTGCGCCGATGGTCGCACCTTGCTACGACGCCTCGCTTTTGGGGCTGGGAGGTGGCTCGGACCGAGGCAGTGTCTGCTGGGGAGACGGGGGGCTGGGGACAGTTCAGGAGTAGGGATGAGACCTCTTGAAGCCCCGACCGTGGCTCGCTTCCTGACGGAAGGCCAGCGAGGGCTCGTTCTTCGCAGCCGCCCCTCGCCACTGAGCCTGGCGGGTCACCCTGCGCCGCCCAGGAGCCACAGCCCCTTCCGACGGAATGCTTCCAGGAATACTTCGCAATTTAAATGAAGAATATTGGAAAATGATTTCCTGCCGTACCCGCTGAGGGATGCTAGCGTTTCATCGAAACACGGCTATCGGGATAGTCGCAGTGCTGTCACTACATCCTGACGGGGCTAACTCAGCTCTTCCACTAGGACTAGGTATGTCCAGTGAAGGAATATATGTATTTGGTTTTGTCATTTTTTTCGCGATCAAAAGTGAGACACTTGATTAATCTCTCTAGAAGAGGCGTGGTGTACCTTGCAGTTAATAGGGGCATTTAAGTAATATTTATATATATATATGCATTTTTTATGATTTAAAATGTTCCTAGGCTTATGTACCAGAAATAGCGTAATAATCTGACTTTCTGTTGGTTCTCTCTGTTCTAAGGACTGTTGCGTGTTTGAATCAGTTTGTGCCTTTGAATAAGAGATTCAAACAAACCTGCCACAAGTTTGCCAAAATCAGTAAAACCGGTGATCCTTTGAAGTTTTGAGCAGAATTCTTTTTTAATTGAGTAGATCAACTTTGAAAGAACTAAAAAGCAGTTGAAAAGACAGTTATGCCAATTTAATGAGAAATTTTCATGAAAATTATACCTGCATGTCATCATCAATGCTGTAATTGTAATTGTTATTCAGGTACGTGTGTCATTGAAGACCTCTTTCAGTTGATGGGTTTTTGACGGGGGGAAGGTTGGTTGTTATAATTTTTTTTTAAACTGGAATTGATAAAAATATTTCCTTTCAGGGTGAAACTTTATGGACATGGCTTTGCATACCTGATTTTTTTTTTCCCCCTTTGGAAAACCTGGGCAAAGATAACTAGAGCTGAAGTCTGTTGTGAATGATAAAGCTCCACAGGTCGATTGAGTGCTCAAGATGTGGACAGAATGGCTGGGAAAAGGGAGAAATTCAGCTGTGCATCATGGCAGAATGTGGTAGGAAAAACATTTGCAATTGGTTCTGCAGTCATATGTATGTTATTTTCGTCCTTATGTGAATGCACATGCAGAGAAGAGCCTAAATTTGCTATCATATCTACCTTCCATAGAAATGGAAATTTTTCATTGTGAAAATTGAGAGATGAGGGAGTCTCCTCAAAGTAGTGTGTATGGTTTTACACAAGGCTGTATATATGTTTACAAGTCTTCTAGGTTGACGAAAGGGCAAATTATAAATTTAAATAGATAGAAAGAACATTGAAATTACAGAAAAGCAGGATCCTGTAAGACTTTATTTCAGGATGTGGTAAAATACTTCTTCTGCATCTGCTGAATCTACTGGTGGGGCAAAAAACTTACTGAGAGAGCTCTTGCGAGACAGAACTACAGCAAGGTTGTAAGAGAACAGAGTTTGTGAAAAAGCAGTGGGTCAGAGAAGTCATAAAGAAAATACCTTCTCATAAGTGGAGTCTATTAAATCCGATTTTATCTTAAAATTATATCTGTTACAGTATTTTCCTCTTTATTAAAATTAAAAATTATATTTTTAAGAGTTACTCTGCATCATGAATAATGAAAAAAATTGTAGCTTTTGTACAAACACATATAACCTCCCTCCTGAGATTTTAATGCTTTGTGTATTCCTATGGTCAGGATTCTTTCAGGCACTCATTCCATCTTAGAGCTAGGCAAGAAAAGACCTGCCTGGTAATCTGAGTGGAAGTTTGCAAGGAGGGAGGAGGAAAGAGAAAGGCAAGAAGGGGAGCAGGCATTGTAAGAAGCAGCGTGGATGACTCAATACATGGCACACTTCTGAGTCAGTCTGGTGAAGTAAGACACAGCAGCCGGAAATGTCATCTTCGACTTTTGTAGAAAATGGTCTTCAGCTCAATGTTTGCCACAACAGGATGGGGTTCTCCTGCTCATACTTCAGCAGGAATAGTTGCATTTGTACTCTCACTGTGCAGTAAAACACTGTGGAAGGCTGAATAGAAAAAAAACCCCCAACCAGTAAAGCAGGTCAAGCTAAGGAACAGCTTGCCAGAAGCATGCAACTAAGAGATCCTTCTCCAAACATCTTAGGTATCAGAGGATTACTAAAGAGTCCTGGCAGTCATTCTCAAATATATAAATAAGCATGTAAAAGATAAATGCCTGGATTTTAGGTGTAGAAACATGACTACTAGAGTCCCAAACAACTTTTCTGCTCAGCATGCATTTTGATGATCTAGACAGAGGGAATCTGTTTCAGTGACAGAATTTGTGAACAATACAAAGCTGTTAATGGAGAGCTAGAACATGGAGGTGTGAATCACAAAGAATGGAACAAAGGTGTCACAGTAGTAAATGACTGGGTAATAATAGCAGGCAAAAATTGTCATAGAGAAAGATAAAGAAAATTTAAAATGAAAACATATGGCCAAAATCCTAACATCACCTTCTCAACAGCTGACTGAGTTTGCCTGTTTCTTAGCATCCAATGATGAGATCTTGAAATTTTACTACATAGGCCCAAATATCAGATCAATACTCAGTAGTACTCAAAGAATAAAGATATGGTTAGAAATCATTAATGAAAAAAAAATCCAGAAAAGCACAATAATTGTCTTTTTTATAAATCCATAGTCCACTTACGTTTTGAAGACTGTATGCAGGTTCTGTCCTATCCTTCCCATCTCAGACATGTTGTAGCATAACTGGATGCAGTACAGAAGTGGGTGGCAAAAAAAGTCAGAATTATGAAGTCAGATACCATCTAAGGGAGAGTTAGAGAATATGTGACTCTAGCTTAGGAAAGCAAGAAGTGGGAAGGAGTGTGCTAGAGATGTAAAAAAACCCAAGTGCTTGACAAGCTGGAGTAGGAGATGTTCACTCATTTTGTTTTTTCTTCTAGTGTAATCATTAGGAGCTGTCAGGTAAAACAAGCAGGTAATAGGCTCAAAACAAGACAGAGACAATTCCCGTACTTCATGTGTCCTCTTTAAACTGTGTAATTCATGTATTAATTCGGTAATGCAAATGTTTACTTTAAATTATGGAAGTTCATGTTGGAAAACACTAATTGAAAGTTTTCTTTTCATTTTGGCAGGGAAACATGACAGCAAAAACACTGTTTTCATGTAACATTGCAACAGCATTTCTGTCTTTAATTATTGCAAGTAAGTCTGTTGGTGGCTATGGAAAGTTTTGTTCTGAACTTTTTATGGAACTTGTTTTTCACACAAGTAATACTAACTTTCTGTGAAAATGACTGTAGTAGTGAAGTTTATATGCATGCCAATGAGTTCTTTTAAATAGTCCCAAGAGCAGGAACCTATAAAACATAATATGTGTTATTTTATGTTCTAACTTATAACAGAATCATTTAGTTTGGAAAGGAGCTCTTGACATCTAAGCTTACAGGGTCAAGATTTTGAAAATCTCTGCAAATGGAAACTCCACAATGTCTTTGGGTATCTCGTTCCACTGTTTGATTACCATTACAATTTAAAAAAAAGTCTTTTTTTGGTGTTCAGATAGAATGTTTTATGTTTCAATTTGTGCTTATTGCCTCTTGTCCTGTCAGTGGTCAATGCTGTCAAAAGTCTGTCTCTTTGTTCTTCTTTCCCTCCCATCAGGTATTTACACACACTAATAAGATCCACCCACACACTCCTCAGGCCTTCTCTTCTCTAGGCTGAGCAGTTCCTGCTCTTTCATCCTCTCCTCAAGTGGGAGGTGCTCCACTCCCTTAATCATGTTTGTGGCTGTGTGCTGGACTCTCTCCATTATATTCTAATCTGGCATGTCCTAATGCATCCCAGGACACTGTTAGCCTTCTTTTGCCATGAGGGAGCATTGGTGGCTGACAATCAGTTTGTGGTCTACCAGGACCCCAATGTTCTCTGCAGATTTGCTTTCCAGCTGAGTGGGCTTTAGCATGTTCTGGTGTCTCTTACACTGTTTCAGAATATTGGCATTAAGTGGCAGAAAAAGGTTATCAGTTCCTGTGACCACAGCCCTTCATAATCATCACAGTTATTATGGGGCATTCAACACAGATACCTGAGTAATTCAGTGTTTGGATAAGTAATTTGGAAAAGATATGTGGTGATGCGATGAGAACTGTGGATGACACAAAATTATTCTTTGGTGGTTAAAACTCATGCTTGGTATGCAGAGGGTGTCTGGATATCAAAGAGTTTAGTGATAGAATGTCAGTAAAATGAAGTGAATGTGAAGGGACATGAAAGGGTCATGCAGGTATAGCAGAAGCAAGTATGCTATATGTGTGTGATGCGAGCATTAAGTTAATTAATAGCCACCTGAGAAAATGCTGCTTTGATATCTCTGGATGATCTCTGAAGTCACTAACTGTCATCAGTGGAGAGCAGAAAACCAGAATTTTTGAAAAGCAGCAGAGCAGAAAACAGAAAGCCTCATTATGCTACTCTTTAACCCCCACAGTGAATGTGTGCCAGTTGAACTCTGCAGTTCTGGTCATTCCATCTCAGAAAGATGGTATCAGAAGAGGTGGAGAGATGAGTGACAATGTTGTCTGATAATGGGATGGCTTCCATATGAGAAGTCTCTAAATGAAGGAGGACTCTGAGGTAAAGAAAAAGAAGCAAGATGGGATGAAGGTCTATAAAAATGTATATACTATAGAATAGGTAGATGAGGGGAAGTTTACCATTTCTCATAACAAGAAATGTATGATACTCAGAGAATTTATAAAAGCTGGTGAACAGTTTTTCATGCAGAACGTAAGAGGAAAGAAAAGCGCTGAAATCAGAGTACTGTATTTGTTGTGTCCTCCTCTCGTCTGGTAGTTATCAGAGACAGGATTTTGGGCTAAACACACACTTGCATGACTCTCTCTGGCAATTCTTATATAATAACAAAGGAAGGAAGTTTCAATAAATATACTACTGACTTGGGAACGTGACCATGGTATCCAGAGTTTTTTGTCATGTTACAAAAAAAAAAAAAAAAAAAAAAAAAAAAAAAAGCAGCCCAAAGCAAACTCTTTGGTGTTGCTCTTTTCTTGCATGAGTCTGTGTCAGGAGTAAAGAAAATGAGCTCACTGGTGATTGTAATGATTCCTCTCTAAATGTTCATAAAATGAAGGGTGAGTTAAAATTCCCATAGCAAACTTAGTATTTGCACAACTTAATCTTTAATTTCAGTGTCCTCTTAGGACATTTAGGTATCAAAAACATAGCCTGTCTTGAAGGATTACTTTGACTACAGTTAAGAGAAGTGAAAAATAACTACATTAAATGCGAAAATTGTGAGCATGTGTGTGTTTGTGCACATGCCCATGAAACAGACTGGAGTAACACAAGTTACTTCAGTAATTTGCATCTGAAATAAGTCCTGCAAATGACAAGTCACTGCAAGCAAAGACATTCTACTGAGCGTAAAGATTGCGTTCAAATAACAGCATTTTGTTTTAGTGGCATAACTATATCTGTAAACTACTGACTAGTACTCTCAACTGTAAAGAGAAGAGATTAAAATTGTATTTTTAATAATTGACTTGAAAATGGAGGTGAAGACTGCAATCAACTTTGTAAATACAATCAGGAAATGAGTTCAGTATATTCTTGTAGAGTGTTTGAGTTTTTCTTTAATGTTTATCTCTTTCCTTTAGAGAAATGTGAAGCCTATGATGTGATGTTGAGGCAAAGCCTTGTGCCTGATGGGCAGCCTCTTGCTATTAATTGTTCACTGGAAAAGAGCTTGAAAAGTGGAGACTACAACTTAACGTGGTATAAAGTTGGTAACCAGACAGCTGTGCCTAGAGACAAACTGTCTAGAGTTCATCAGCAGAAGAATTTAATTTGGTTTCTTCCTGCAATGTTAGAAGATTCTGGAGATTATGAATGTGTCATAAGGTGAAAGTTAAAAAAAAATTATATTTTTACAGAAATGAGTTGCAAAGTGAGTTCCTGTTAGAAAGCAAGCATGTTTTTGAGGGTAAGAGAAATACTAATGAAGGAGAGGGAATGCAGCTACAAAAACTTAACTAGTTTGGGGAAATTAAGTCTAGTTTTGGGGTTTTTTTCCTTGTAGGCAAAAGTAAACCTGTTGAAGAAACTGTAAACATTTTTTCTTCTCTTTCTTCATCAAAAAGAATGCCATACATTTTTGACCTGCAATATATTATAAACAGGTTAATTTATTTGTGTTCTATTAATTGCAGGAATTTGACAAGCTGCAAGAAAATGTGTACAAAAGTAACAGTTTTTGAGAAGATTGATGGTTTATGCTTAAATGAAAAATTTGCTGTAGAGGAGGTGATATTCACATCATCTTCTGCAAAGATTGTGTGTCCCCACTTGGATTATTTCAGGAAAGAGAAGAATATTCAGCCTGTTCATTGGTATAAGGTGAGAACATAGTGTTTTGTTCTGTCTTATGGATGTCCATTATTTATAACAAAAATAAGCACTCTTTGAGGATTGGAGCAGAAGAAGATTTACTGTAAATTGGAGAAAAATGCTTTTAAAACAAATTGGAAGAGGATTAAGACTTTCTGTCTTTTAAAGGTATTCTTGATCATCAGGGCAGAATTTCAGCTGAGGTGTAGGAGTGATGCTGATCCACGTACCCAGCAGGTGGCATCTCTTCACCTGTCAGGGAAACACTGCCTTGGGTGGAAACAGATTTACTGCGACTTATCCATTGGGTGCTCAATACTGTTCTGTCCCATTATTCTATTTCATGTTGTTCACGCTCTCTTAAAGGCATTTTCTGTTGCAAGATTGTGGTGCCTTTGCCAGATTCCTGCCTCCAGGCTCATGCAGTCCATATGATACCAGTAATATTGAGGCTCCTTAAAAAACAGTTTATTTACTGGGTGATGCTTCATTGATTAATACTTTTGCAAATACTGGCAGTCCACATACCGCTTTCTTATTTCTCTAGTATGGGAAGTTGTTTTCCAAAGGGAATGAACTGGGATATCTTTAAATTCTCAGCTGAAGTGAAGCATGAGTTTCTTTGTATTCCACTGCTGCTCTCACTCTTCCTCAGGGTGTCCATCCTTATGCTGTGGTCCATTGAAACTTCAGATTGTATGAAAGAGAGACAAAACATGGAAATATACAGAGATATGAATTAACAGAATTTTTTACACACTTTTAGGACTGCCAGCTGCTGGAAGGAAAAAGGTTTGCCCTTTCAAACAGTGACCTTATAATTTTCAATGTGACTGTACATGATGGAGGAAACTATACATGTGAAACAACATATACTTACAATGGGAAACAATATAACATTTCACGAGATGTCAGTCTGATTGTAGAAGGTAAGTAAATAATTTCACTGTGTTTGTGTTCATAACAACTCCAAATTTTTGTTGCAAATTTGTAAAGACTAAAGTGGGAAGACCTAATTTGTGGATGGACACACTTAGGACTAATGTTTTTCATTTAAATGTGCAGTAATGACTACCTGAGATTTGGTACTTTCAGTATTGAGTGATATTTTGTTATAAAATGGCCGACAACCTTGCCTTTAGTACAAGGGGTGCTTTTAGGTTGTACTTGCATTGTAGAGCATAAAACAGACTGCAACTGCCCATGGTTTTCTGAAAAGCATTTTCTTTCTTTTGCTTAGTGACCCCACCAAAGAAGCCTCCAGAAATAATTTACCCAAGAAATAACTCCATTGAAGTGGAACTCGGTAACTAGTTTTCTCTAGAGAAAATATGAATTTGTATCCCAGTTAAAATGTATTCTCAAGGAGTGTTCTATTCTGTGCTTTCTTGTTTTTATTTTTCAAAAAAACCTCATTCAGTGACCAGCTCAGTTTCTCACTGTTGATCTCCCAAAGGAGGAATGAGGGGTGGGAGGGAAAGAAAAGAGGCATGTTGCTTATAAAGTCCTAAAGAACTTTGTGAGATACAAGGAAAATTGCAGGAACTCAAGTGATTATCTGTCACACCTTTTGCTTTCCATCACTCTGGAAGTGATTCTAAGAACAGGTTCATCTTGAATCTGCGGGGAAAGTGATGCCCCAAGGGGAGCATCTTCTTCCTGGATTCAGCTTCTTCCATACTACCATTCTCTTTCTGGACCTGCAGATCTCTGAGAATATAGACCCTCTGTTAGAATAACTTTTCTGAATGGGTGTTTTAGCATCCTTAGCTGCTGTGCGTGTGTGAATCTCTGAACAGGATTGTATAGACTTTAATTAGGTTATGGAAATTAACTCTTTACTTTGTAACACAATTTTATAGGCTCACAGGTTACTGTGGATTGCAATACAACAGGTGCTGATGGTTATGAGGTGTACTGGACTGGCAACGGTGTGTATATTGATGTATTTTATATGAGCAGAATTTTTGCAAGTCCCTATGAGTAAGTATATTTTCAGAATAGAAAATAGTGTTTTGGCAACCAAAGTGGAACTTTCTCCCTTTGACGTTAAAATATTTAGCAACGTTTCCCTCTTGCTTTAAATAGCATTCTTCTTAAAAACACTAATGCTTGCCTTCTCCAACTGACTTCCTGCTTTGAAATAGAAACTTTAAACATAGTGGGCACATGGGCTTCACATGTGATTGTGTGTTTCTTGCTCCTTGTAAAAAATCAGTCTGAATTTCCAACGTTGGGAAAAGGTGTTTTGTTACAGTCCCATATTTGTCATACAGATTCTTTTGAGCAAGCTCTGGCCTGGCAGAGACCTCTTTTGGTCAGATCAGGCATGTTCAGGTGCATGATCTTCAGACTGTTTCTTTCTTCTCTGTTCCACATCCACCTCTCTGAAAGGTTGGAAGAGGACAAATCTGTGCTATACAGGAATAATTGAGATCTCTAGGTTTAAGAGCATTAAGTAAGAGAAATTTAACTGAGATCAACTGAAGAGCTAATAGAAGACTTTATTGAGGGAATTTGCACTGCCTCAGGGTTAAACGAGAAAAGGGAGACAGATGTCCATTGATGAGCTGGGTTTTGGAAGGACTTGGACTGAGTAAAGCATGTGAAGGGCAAGTGGGAGATAAGGTGATGGTGAAAAGCAGGTTAAATGGAATTGGAAGAAGAGAAATTATACCTGACTGGAAAACCTAACTCAAATTGGAGCAAGAGGCAATATGAAATGTTTTTAGACATTACAGGTTTAGAACTAAAAAATTCACGTTTTTTTGCCAACCCTTGTGGTGGCACTTTGAATAAAATAATGTGATAATTTTTGTATATTCTGGTGCACTATCTCAGACCAAAAAACCAGCAAAGAAAGAGAATGATGTCTGCAAAGTAAGAATATAGTTGCAAGAAATAAGTTTTCATAAGACAAAGGGAGAAATAAAATGCTGACTTACTTGGGTGCTCACCAAGAGAAAAGACTATGCAAAAGCAATATGTTATACTGTCATAAAGAATTGTAGTGCCATAAACAATTCATCCATAATGCAGTGACATGGTCACTGAATTGATGTTGGAAAAGCAGGGTTAGTTTTTGTACTCCCTAGCACTTATAGGGTCATCTTTGGTCATTTGCATTAGTGATGTTGGTTCATTCATTCCCTGAATGTTATATCCTATTGTGAAATATCTATGTCCATCTACTCTCACAGGGATTGGGAAGCCCATTAGGTTCATAAGTTATTTTTGAACTTCTAGCTATAGAAACCTTACGTTCCTTTGGGGAAGCACAGCTGCAGATAAGATAACCTCTTGATGTCTTGATGCTTTCCAATGCATATGCTAAATGTCAGTACTAAGAGAGGTCTGACTGTTTGGGTTTCATTCATATTATGTAATTGTTCATCTGTTGTGAAGTGTGGTCGACATTTGCAGAAGGAAATAAACACTGTTGTGCTGCAAATGTTAGAGATAAAGCCATTCCTGAAAGGGCTGTGGTTTTATGGTTCTATTTGTCACCTTTTGGACAGGGAAGAAACTTCTTATGATGGGCGCCCTATGTATTCTGTGAAGCTAATAATTTCAGAAGTGAGCAGTGAAGATTATGAACAGCCTTTTGTTTGTCAAGCTTCAAATGCCTTTGGGCAAGTTGCATCCTATATTATATTAAAACACAGAGGTAAGAAATAGTATTATTTTTGAGGCCTGTGACTATCTATACTTCCCCAGAAGGTGTTTTGATACCAAATTCTCATGGATCATGTTGAAAGAAAGCAGATGTATTACAGTCTGCAGTATGCATGTAGCTGTGCATAGGGAAGAAATCAAAATAGCATTGTATTTATCATTATTTAAGAAACAAGGTAAATAGGAATGAAAAATGTAATGTTCAAATTTGTATTGGATTTATGTGAAAGATCAGATTTGGACAAATTCAACATTTAAAAACAATTTCTTATATTTTTGTGCAGTTCCTGACATAGGAAGATGGCTGACTGCAGGGCTTGTCTCTGTGTTAATTTTAACATTTATTTCTTTAATAATCTACAAGATTTTCAAGATTGATTTGGTGCTTTGGTACCGCAATTCTGTCTGTGCCCTTACAAGTAAGGAAGGTATGTGAGTGTGACCAGGTATGTAAGTGTAATTAGCCTATTGATTTTTTTCACTTGCCATTACTTCTGAGAAATAATAGGATTATTTAGTACAATGTATGTAGAACTTCCATAAGGAATTTTCAGATATGCACAAAGACTTTTGTGCAGGATTTTTTTCAGTCATATGGGTAAAATATATAATTATGCTTGAAGTAATAAAAACTGTGTAATATTGGAGGCAATCATAGTGAGATAGGCCAAAAGAACTATAGGTTATTCCAAAATGAGCATGTTGGTTTTGCTTTCCTGTAGTTTCTTTACATGTAGATTTATGGTCACTCTGATGATGAACAATAGGTGTCAGCAGAGCTACATCCTGTAAACTGGATGTTTAAAGACATGCATTAAATATTTATTTTGAAAATCAGACTCATTTGTCAGAGATTAGTTTTGTTGGGTTTTTTTTTTTCATTTTGCAATTTCTCTCTGTTACCCTCGCTTTCCTTCTAAATCCTGTCAGTTATGATGCTGACATATCAAAGAGAAACTTTGCTGCTAGTTCTCTGTTCTGGGATTCTTCTAATGTGTTTTAGTTTACTGCACTGTTGGCAAATATATTGGACAGGTGTGAAAAATTTGAAATAAGCACAACATCATAGGTATATTTCAAGTTAGTTCTCAGAATTAGACTGTCTGAAGTTCCCAATGGCTTGAAAGTGAATGGACTACATGCATTAACAAGATAGTTAATGTTTACTCATAGCTGTCCTAAATGTTTTCATGGAAATGTAAAAGTAATTTCAACTCCTGGTCAAAAATTCAGTTTTACTATAATACTGTAATAGAGTTCTAATTAAAAGGGGGAAAAATTTTGAAGTTTTTAACTTGTTGAGTTAGATTTGATTTTGGCTTGGTTCTTTTGGTCCTGCTTGCTATGCAGCCTTAACTCTGAAAACCTCAGAAGCCTTCTGGCCTTTTCTTCTACCTGTGAAAAGCCCTCCCAGGATTATTGCAAGAAAGAATTGCCATTTTTCCACCTTCTCTTGTGGTTAGTCAGAAGTGGAGATAACAGCTATTGAGTTTTGTTTCAGGAGAGGTGGTGAAGAAAGTCCTGTGAGAGGGTGCTTCCTCAGTTGTCCTGGCACCTCTGTGGCTGGGAGCTCCTTCCTGCAGGTCCCAGGTCCTGCATCCAGCTCAATTTGATGACTCCTCCATCCCCAGGAGGGGAAAGGAAGTCAGATTCTGTGGCTGCTCATCTTTATTTTGATTCATAGAGCATTTTATGTCTGTGAGATGATTCTGTCACATGGGTGAAATCAGCCCCATATTACTATTTCCAAACTGTCCAAAAATGAAACTTTGCATTAAAGGAATTTTTCTGGGTTCTAATTTTTTAATATAAATGTTTGTGTTTGTTTTAGATGGGAAAATCTATGATGCATATGTTCTGTACACAAAAATCAGTGAAGGCAGAAGTATCTATTGTCTGGAAACCTTTGTTCGTAGGATACTCCCAGATGTTTTAGAAAAACAGTGTGGATATAACCTTTTCATATTAGGAAGGGATGATTTACCAGGAGAAGGTATGTTTTAATTAGCAGAGTTAACAGGTTGCCTTTTGACACATAATTTTGACACATCTAAGTTTATCTATGCAATTCAAACCCACATTTTTGGAAAAGAAAGCTGTAATTATTTAGTTTTAATGGATAATTTGCCCAATGCAATTTTTTTTTCCTTACTGAAAATTCTATTCTGATGTTATGAGGGTCTGTACTCTCTTAGTGATGAACAAATGAGGACTTAATAGCATTAATAATCCTGTTGAGTTTCTTTGAAAGATATCTTCTCTTGAGGGCTGAAGAAAATACATTTTTTATAAGTAATGTCATGCAGTGGATCATGAATTCTGACTGGCAGTGTGAAGATCTTAAAGCAATCACTGCTCTGAGCTAGCCACAGCTTTACGTTTGCAATTTTAAAATAAAGAACTATTTTACACCAGTTGTAAAGTTTCTATGCAGACTTTGATTGTTCATTCATCACTTCCAGCTGTGGTCAGTGTTGCTGATGAAACCCTTAAGCAAAGCAGAAGACTGATGATTATTTTGGGATCAGAAACATCTAGGTGCTGCCTGTTAGAAGACACCTCTGAGCAACAACTAGCTATGTATAATGCTCTTGTCCGTGACGGGATTCAAGTGATTCTTATAGAAATGGGTGAAATGCAGGACTACACAAGCATGCCAGAATCAATCAGATACATTAAGCAAAAACATGGAGCTATTCAATGGAAAGGGGACTTCTCAGAGAAATCTTCTTCAGCAAACACAAGATTCTGGAAAAATGTGCGCTATCAAATGCCGTCCAGGAAAAAGGTACCTTATTCTGAGGTGCATTTGTTGCCCCTAACTTCGAAGAGTTCTGCAGGAAAGGGAAGATAAGAAGCACTTATTTAAATAATACTAAGAAGGTAATTCTGAATTGGGATGTTTCTTGCATAGTCTTTATACTGCAAAGTAGATGTTTTCTTTGAGGAGTAGAAACTGCTCTCCCTTCCATAAATTACACCCTAAAAGAAAAAAAAACTACGTGCAACTTTATTTCTGTTACGGGTTTTGGATAGGGACACAGTTTGTTGTGTTAATCAAATATTATAAGTAAACATGATGATGGTGATAGGCTATTAAGCAGCCATGGTCTGCATAAATGTTGTGTGAACAAACAGCTGTGAAGTCCATTTTTAAAAAATCAAAACTGCAGTTGATGATGATGAATTAAAAGTCTATTTTTATCATCAGCATTTTCCTAGTCATTCTGTTCCAATTCTTGTTGCCTCTCCATGATTGTCTGATTTTCTTATTGCTGCAAAAATTTGCTCTGAGCAAGCTTTGTCTCCTGAGAAACAGACCTTATTCTTGCTTCATGAAAGGGTTGTGGAAATACATAACATAGCAGGTATATTTAAAACTTATCACAACAGTAAATGTGTTTCTGCTGAACAGCTGGTACCAAATGTGTTCAGCAAATGGAAGGTAATGAAATCCATGGATTTTTAGACTGTTGAACAATTCTGGTATATGTTTGCTTTTTAAGCTTAGTCTCTTGTAATGCTTAGGAAACTGAAAATAGTTCGTATTTCTTGAGAATAGGAAATGTGCTGAATGTGCACAGTGACGGGAAATTTCTAGACTGTGCTGCTGCTCTGGAAACCAGATGTTCTCGTGATATGTCTCAGCTGTGCTAACTGCATACACAGAAATTCACTGAGAGTCTATTGAAGAACTGTGCTTGGGCTGGGTATCCTGGAGAGTGGAAAGTAGCCAGTTTTGGAACATGACCAAATTCTAATGGTGAGAAATGGTATCTCATCTACTTGTGAAAGAAAAAGTTAGAGGCATGTGGCTATATCAAACTGCTTGAGAGTTGCTTGGTGATTCTGGACCCAAATCCATTTTCTGTGTTCATCACTGTGAGAAAATGACATGCTGCTTCCTTTTCAAGGTGGTCTGAAGTGGCAGCAGGAGTTTTCACTCTCCAGCCTTGAAGAACATAATCTGAATGCAAATAGGAATTTTTCTTGCTTTTTAAAAATTATTTTCTGAAGTTATGTTGGTCCTAACATGATGTTTATTGGCAGAATAGCATCTGTCATGGAATTCCTTTCAGTTGGTTCTCAGAGGTATGTGTATCTAGAATATATTCTTCATTGGGCTGTATTGATGGGAGAGAAAGCAAAATCTAGGACTGGAAATACATAATCAAAGGGTAAGATTTCCAATAGCATTTTATGGTACTTTTTTCTTTGTAAAGATGTACTCGGTACTCCTTAGGAGCAGTGTCTCCTTCTTCTGGCTGTGGGGTTCACAACTGTGTAATTTTCCACAGCCTTCAATGACTAGATACTTGTTCTGAGGTGTCATCAAGAAAAATGGGAGCAGGATAGATCCATCAGATGTCCTAGTAGATGTTGAATCCATGTTTTTTGCAAATGCATAATATTTAGTCTGGAATCTTTAAAAAATAAATTTAGGGACTTAGAGAATTCAGATAATCATAATTGTCAAATTTTTACATTGTGTTTAGACTTAGTTTGCTCAAAAAAGTATTTAAAATTAGTTTCCTTCCTTCCTTTTTTAAATTCCCATTTAAAAACAGAACGTTCTTATTTTCCATGTAGAAGGAGAAAAATAGTAAGGAAAAGATGTTGAAACTGTGGTTGATTATTTTCAGCATCTTTATTTTATATGCTTTGCAATAAAAAAACTCAAACAAACTGATGACTAGGACTTGCACTACTGCATAAAAGTAAATTGGTTTGGATTTTGTGCTGGTATTTTTTTTTCTTCTGTGAATGTGCTGTTATGATTTCTGGCTCTTTTTTTCATAATTCTTTTTGGAGGTTTGCCGCAGTATTCAAGAGAATTTTCCCATTTGTCCACCAAATGGCTCTTAAGTGAAGACAGATGATAGTGGGTCAGCATTGATTTACCTGATACTTTTTTTCAAACAACCACATTTAGTATGATTTTTTTTGTGTCATTGTGTAAATGTGAGTTTGGGAGATAGGTTTTGGTTATCATGGTTGTTTGTTAGCTAGCTACTTCAATGTACCATGACATGAGATGGCTTATCTTTTTATCGGGGGCTTAATTTTGAATCTTAATTTTTTCCTCTGTTTTCTCTCCTTGGAAACTGCTTTTTGCAAGTCACATAGGAAAACACAGTATTTTCTTTGTGGTCCAATGAAAGAAGTCCCATAGAGACAGATGTACTGGTTGATCTTTATTAAAGAAAAAAAAATCAAATCCCAAAAACTCCACAAATGATTAGTTGGCAAGAGGTTTGCCCCGAAAACTTGGCAGATTCAGAAGGAACAGGCAAATGCATTGTAATCAATGGAAGAGTGTTTTTTCACCAATTTGTAATAGATGTATTCCAGTTTATTGTTTATGCTGACAGAAAGCAAAGTCTAAATGCTATGTGGCGTAAGATACATTGAAAGCACTCTCTGCGCCATTTTTAGCTTTTCAACCATAACTACATATTTATTCTGTTGGCTTGCTCCTATCTATTTATTTGGTACTCCAGATTGCACTATCCTTTCCTTGCCTTGTGATTAACTTGTCTGAATTTGCTAATTCCATTATATCTTTCCATCCATACTGTGACACTGGTGCTTTGTGAGACATTTTTCATGGTCAGGATGTTTTCATGATCATATCCTGCATGTTTATTCTCTTTAAATTTAGGATAATGTTAACCAGTACTTGATGCATTTGAGACAAACTGAAAGTTACTCACTAAAAGGGAGCTAGAAAATAGTGGTACTAGAAATGTTTGCTTCCTCAGCCCCCTCTAAGATTGTTTCCCATGTTAAAATTGATTGAAAAGAAGATGTCTGCTGGGCATCAAGGGGCACAGTTAAAATATACAGCTTGTGTGACTCCTCTGAAAGAGCACCTGGGACAATGTGGCATTGCAGCTGGAGTTAGAGCCCTGCTTGCTAGTGTTTATCAGGGGTTACTATCTCACCCTGAAAAAAGGTAGAAAGGTCACCAAGTCATTAAGGTGAATTTTTTTCTCCAAAAAGTTGATTTTGAATTGTTGCTCTAGATCAGGTGACTTAGATGTGTAAATATTTTTGGTTCAGTTCTGCTGCCAGCCACTCATTTGATCTTGCCCTAGTTTGATTTCTTTTTCTTGAACATAGCAGTGGCTGTACTAGGAGGAGAATTTTGAGCACTGTGACATTAGCTTTTTCTTTCTTTTTAATTAAATACTTTCCCTGATGGGCTTTATTTCTGTTGGCAATTATTAAAATCCATGTTCTCTCTTTCCCTTACCTCACTGGCTATATGCATCAGTGGAGTGCATCCTTTTCCTGCATTGTCTATGGTAACACACCCCAGAGCTGCTTCATCTCTCCTCGAGAGCTGATCTTTTGCACTTTCTTTCTCTGTTTATCTAACACTCCCTGGAAAATGTGAAGGGAACAAGTCCTGAAGAAGGCTTTTTCTTCTCTCTTTGAACGCATTGTTTCTAATGTCCACATTGTTTGTTTGTTTGTTTGTTTGTTTGTTTGTTTGTTTGTTTGTTTTCTGATGGTTTTTTCTTTCCAAATATGCATAACTATTTCTTCTGTGCCCTGGACTTGGGGGACTTGGACAAGCATTGGATTTGGGAAGAAATTCAAGCTATCTACTCTTTTCTGACCTCTCACTTCTAGGAAAGCACACTCAGACTGTATCAACTGGATTTTTACTTTCTAGGTAAGGTGTGAAGCATAGCAGAAATGGCAGGACAAATGCATCTTTAGGACCCTGAGGTCAGCTCAGTTGGTCAGAGAGTGGCCCTAATAAAGCCAGGGTTGCATGTTTTATCCCCATATGGGCCATTCGTTTTAGAGCCAGACTTGATGATGCTTATGGATCTCTTCCAACTCAGGATATTCCATGATTCTCTTTGAAGACCCTACTGAAAGGTAAAGTAATTTATAAATTCTCCTGAAATGGCGAATAAGCAGAGTATTTGTGAGTTACAAAAAATAACATTCATCTGTCCCTTTAAAACAGAAAAAACCCTTGGCAGTTAACTCCCCTACATATTGCCTCCAGGAACAAACAGGGAAAAAGCTAAAGAGCTGTCTGGACAGGGACACACTCACAGTTGGAAAAAACTTGTGTGCCATATGTCCCCCTTCCATCTGTGTATGCTCTCTTCTGGGTCGTGACATCTGGTTCTGCTTGATATCTGGCTCTGATTCCTGTGTTTTTAAAGTAAATGGGACTTAATTTTCCTTGGAGACTGAAGAGAATAGACCACATGCTGACTTTTAAAAGAAAAGCCAAGTTTTTCATAAAAATATGTCTCCTCATCCTAGATCTGAATGGCTTGGTACACATATGCATTTAAATGAGCCAAAGATGTGCCAGCACCGTCTGCTGTCACTTTTAAAAAGCTGCTAACTTTGGCATGTCTGACATTTTGGGAGAGTTGGGCCATAAAGTTAGTTGGGTACTTAAATTAGAAGATGAATTGGTTTATTATTAAGGGAAGGATCACGTCCAAGAGAGCAGGCAGCTGAAGGTGGGAAAAGATTGGGTGTTCCAGGGTGAGTGTTGGTGAGCCACAGAAGCAGGCTGTAGGGATCCTGAAACCCCTGGAGCCTTGAGCCACACCGGCCTTGTGCTGTGCAGTGCCTCCACCTAGTGGTGCCTGAGGCTGAAGCTCTGCCCTTCCCATGAAAAGCCACACTGTTTACACGAGATCATAATGAAGTTCTGCTGTTAATAATGCCAAGCCATAGCATTAAAATCAAACCAAAACAAGAACAAACAAACAAAACCCCCCAAAACCCCCCAAAAAACAGACCATGAGGAAATAATAAAAAAAGAAGATACTTTGACAACTGCTGTTCTGAATTATACTGTAATTATTATTTTTAGTGCTTTCCCTGTCTTTTGTAAGAACTAGCAAGGAATATAGTGGAAAATGAGAGTTTTGGCCTTTGAGTCTGTGCAACTGTTAATCCAGAGTCTCAGAGCTGATTGGGAAATGGGGAGTAGTTGAGCTTTGTAGAGCTGTGTGTCTTATTCAGCCTCCAGCATATGTCAATTAGATCTAGTTGAGCAACTCTTACCATTGGTTATTCCAAGAGGAAGACTATGATTTGAGACCGCTTCATTTGGCATCTGTGTTCCAGCATATCTGCTGTGCATAATGACTGGAGGATCATTACCAGCCATGTGCTACCCACGTAACTGAGAGTCCTAGAATTTACTTGACATAGTAATATATGAGGAATTTGTGCCTAATTTAATGATCTAGTCCCCTGAGCTGGGAAAAAATGGTTCCAATAGTTACATGCTGAGAAAATCTTGGAGTCTTGGATGCTGAATTTTTTATAGGAAACCAGACAGCAAATGGACAGTAGGCCTCTGGAGCCCTTGAAGAATTGCCTCAAAGCTGCCATCAGAGAGGAGCAGTCAGTGCATCATGAAGATAATCTGAAATGGAACATCATTCTTGGGAGCAAAAAGCACTGGCTGCCTGAAATGACCAATCCTCAGTTTCCAATCCTTGCCTTGGATAGTGTGCTCAGATCCCAAGGGACCTTGCAAACTCTTTTTTTCCTAATGATATGTAGTACTTTTTTAACCCCCTAGTTAATAAACCATAGCCACAGGGTTTGTAAATTGAAGAGAATTTGCAAAACAGAAGTGATTGGGAGGTTTCAAAGATTATCTAGGACCTTTGTCTATTAAAATATCGTTGTTGTTCTTAATATTGATATCAATAATAAGTGCAGCCAAAGCAAAAATCTTGCCATGGTCATGGCTCAGGCAAAATGATTCTGAGTTACAGAACTAATGGTAAAGATGAGACTGCAGAAAGTGATTAAAGCAATTAGCACAAGAAGGCTGGGGCAGTGTGGTTCATAATTCAATAGTTCTCAGTAGTAGTTGATTTTGTAATGAGGCCTGAGATGGTAATTCTTAAAGATTTGTAGCAGTATATGCATTAAGATACATGAAGGTCCCCGATGACTGAAGGGTCCCAGAACAGCCCCAGACATGCTCCTCAGAGAAAGGTTTAATGGATTTGGTGAGGCTTCAGGAATCTGAGTCAGGCCATCCATTTGTTTCCCGTCTTCATTTTATCTCTCTTCCTTGAAACCCACTGAAAAAGATGGCCTCAAGCTGGCCTCATACTCTGCATCACACATCTGTGTCTCTCCAAAAAACATACGTCTGCACTTGTAAATTGCTTACTCATACGTCTGCACTTGTAAATTGCAACAGCTCCTAGCTGGAGTTGGGCTAGAGCACTTGAAACATTTCTCTCAAGGATGTGAATAACACCAGGTGGTGACTATTTCCATTTCTAGAGTAGGTGGATAGTATGAGATGGTCTTCCATAGGAAATGAAATGAGAATTCTTTGCTACATCATAATGGGAGTTAAATCAAAGTATGCATTTTGCAAAAGAAAACATATAATTTTGAAAATTAGCCATATGACTTCTTTGATAGCTAAATACCATCTCAACTAAGATACTAATTAGAAAAACCACAAAATTCTTGTAATGTTTTGCAAAAATTTGTCCTGGACCTGGCAGCATTATGAAGCCTTTGTGGCCTGGTCTGGTAAAGAATGGAGGAGGTGAGGAGGGATCAAGACAGCAGCACCATACATAATTGCTGATTATGATCATATGTTGCATTTTGAGCTACTTGTGGGGCACATGAAGCAGGAAAGTGGCATTTTATCTTTGTACCTACCCCTCTCTAACCACAAATGTACTGAATATGGACATATTCATTGCTCTTGGCTTTTTTCTTTGAAGATTAATCAGCCTGATGATCTTTAGATTTCCTGAGCGAGGCTGCCTTCTGGATCACTGTGTTCCTTTTACAAGCCCCAGTGTAGCGGAAATTCCCTTGCCTTAGATGTGGAGTGGATTTTTTCTTCCACTAAAAGCTCCTGGTTTCGTGTCAGCAAAGTATTTTCCAGCAGTGAGTACAGAGGTGAGCCTTTTGAGGTGAGTTGTGGCAGGGGTTATTTTTGACCTACACTGAAGACCCACATCTGTATTTCATAAAGGAGTGCAGGATATACCTACCTGCAGGTGGCCATAAATCCCTAAGTGAGGAAGCCAAGGCTTTTGTTGTGTAATGAAGTTACAGATGCTGTGAATCCCCATGTTCCTCCAGCTAGGGCTATGTAAGGGCTGAAGGGAGATGTGC
Source organism: Cettia cetti (assembly GCA_013401135.1). Lineage (NCBI taxonomy): Eukaryota > Metazoa > Chordata > Aves > Passeriformes > Sylviidae > Cettia > Cettia cetti. The sequence goes on from VZUI01022221.1 coordinate 23,272, forward strand.
CAACTGCAATAGCTCCAGCTGACCTATCGCTCTGACCAAGAGCTGTCTCACAGCCAGAGGACAAAGTTTACTTCCAAGAGTTGATGGGAAAAACGGAGGAACAACAAACACTGGAGGAAAGCATGAGAAATGCTCTGCAGAGTCAGGCCAGCAGCTAACCCAGCCAGGCATTCTGTCTCCAGCTGTTGAGACTGATATCTCAATAGGTGCCCCAAGCTGCTGGGCTTGCTCTCACATTTGAAGCTCCTCTGAAACAGGGATCAGGATAGCATTCTGGTGTCTGAACCCTGACGTTTCTTTACTATTTTGCTTACTCTACCCCTCTGTAGCAGCAAACATAACCATGTGAAAGCTGCTGGGCTTTGCATATCTTATTTGGCCTGTGTTGCTCCAGTCTTTCATTGCCTTTTGCCGCTGCCTGTAGCAATAGGTCTTGAATGAAATTTCATATTTACATGAGATGCTTTTATCTGCTTACTCAGCAAATATTTAGACTTGGGCATGCTGTTGACTTTCTCTCTGGAGGGTGAAAAAGAGGTTTTGGTGCTTCCTGCAAAGTCTATTGCTATTGGTGAGAAAGAAGGTCCCCGAGGTGAAGTATCAGAACCCAAACACTGTCAGCCTTGGAAACCACACAGACCAAAGTTTATTTCCATTCAGATATCATAATTGGTTTGTTTTTATTGCATAACATGACTAACTGCATCCCCAACAGAAAAACAGCAGAGCTCTCTTTCCTTATTAAGGTTACTTGCAACCCTGGGTGTTATTAAAACAGTCAACTTTCCTTTAAAGAAAACATAATTCTATGTTGGTTCTTAGTTAGCAAACACTCTTGCAGCAGGACTTACCAGGCATCATGCTGGGGCAGCCATCCAGTGTAGCCAGATATCAGAAGATTTGTGTCACTTTTTTGCTGTTCTTCTGGTATGGCTTGACAGGTGCTTATTCCCTGTCCTTGCTGGTTTGGACTCTCCTTCTCCCTCTGTCTGCCACTTCCACTCAAGACTGTCCCTTCTATTGTGCCAGCAGAGCTGCCTGTTCAAGAAATGTGCCCAAGAACCAAAACAGCTGAAAGGTGATTGTACTTTTGTTGCTCTTCTTGGCCAGTTAGTTCTTAGGCATTTGTTTTCTGAATTCTCTGACATTTAAAAGTGCACAATATTTTTTTTCCAGCACAGGAGAATCAGGGAAGGCAAGGGTGGATGTTCAGGATGCTGTGAGATGCACTGCTCCTAAAGCAAAGCCTTGTCAGGGCTGAGCAGCTGTTTGATGGTCTGTGTTCTTGTGACACATTCCCAGCACTCAAGTGTGATCCTTTGGAGACTCTTCTGTAGATTGCAGCACCATGCCAGGAACACGTTGAGATAATATCTCTCTTCTCTGTCCACATGTTTGGGTTTTAAGGATTTTTCTCTGTGCATTCATCTGGTGGACTTTGAGTTGTCCTGGTCAAGGGGCAGATAAAATGTTGTATCCCATGTTAAGCAGAATAGTCAGACAGACCAGCTTCTGATGAGGGGTATTTTATGCAATCAACACAATTTTTCTCATGGTCTTTTGCCCATTGCTATCTCAGTTCTGGCCATCCAGGACATTAGAGGGAAAACTATGCCTTTTCTTTATCTTCAGAAAAGAGATAGCACCACTGTGTTACTCTTTGACAGAGGACACTGCATGCATAGGAAGGCCACATGGGTTCCTGCAGAGACCAGGCTTCGAATGGGAATAAATAGATAAAACATTTAACAGGCTCAGGATATTCCTGGTGGGGTTACAGTGTGTGTTGGATATGATTTTATGCTTTGTTTTTCTTTATAGCCCTTAGTACTGAGTGAGGTGGTCTGTCATATTTCTATGACTTGAACTATGAAAAGCAATATAAGGGGGGAGCTATTCCATCAAAATTTGCTGCCACTGTTGGCAAGCATTCTTTTTCATCTTTTTTGGTGTCATTTATTGATAGCCCAATTTATAAATGGCAAGTATTGGAAGGAATAATCTTGTCTGAATTTTAGACTCATGAAAATTCAGCATTGTCTACTTTTGCCTACCACTGCCTGTTTCGTGTCAACAACATTTGTTGTCATTGTCCATTATGTTGCCTCAAGAAACTCCACCGTTGCTTTTTATCCTTCTATAAATTTGACATTTTTCCATGATTTCAGTAATTCCAACTATATGTTTGTTGTTTCAAGACCTTTTATTTCTGTTGTTTATTGCAGTAAATTTATTTGTCTCTTCAAGATTTAATGGACCATCTGAAGGGACTCAGTGAATGTCACCTTGAAATATTTTGCAAGCGCAGATTCTATTTCTGTCATTGCTCTTCTGTTGTCTTAGTCTTTGGAACATAAACATTTATTTTTATCTTGATGTAGATGATACTTTTACTGCTTCCCATTGGACTTTAAATTTTGACTTAAACTTCTGGGTTCTTCATCCTTCTCATTCATTTACCCAGAATTTCAATCACTAGAAGTTAACCCTGTCTTTCCAGACATTGTTTGACTCAAATGATCGAACCAGAAGAAATAGGTAGAATATTTTTGGTAAGAGCACTAACTCAAAGACTTCAGTGTCTCCCACATATTTTTTTAAGATTACATAATATAGCAATTGCTTTACAGATATGTTTTCTTCATTGGTTTGTCAGCCAGAGGGTTGCTGTTCTACTTAGGACTATTTAAAATCATTTTCTATGAATTCATATGCCTAAGGCTGTCTTTCCAGCCTTCAGCATATGAATTCATAGAAAAAGGTGCTAGTGATGTAGAGGGATTAAATAAATTTTCTGGTTATATTTTTATGAGAGACTGCCATTTCTGCTGAGTTCTTAAAATTCAGCTGTGGCTATCCAAAGATCAGATCTGATACCTGAGGTTTTGCTGGGGCAGAGAACCAGCTTGACAGAAACATTATGCTGACTTATTGATAAGTTATGTGATAACAGCAGGAGGAGAGTGTGGAAAGATTCTCCACACAAGCACTCTGATTCAGAAAGTTTCTGGTTGGCTGAAAAACTAGTATAAATTAATTTGCATGAACACAGTATTGCTTCTGTGATATCCTGTGGAGGTAAAAAAGTCAGTGCCTATGGACAATTTCTTTGCATGAATTTAGGCACACTCCCAACACCCAAAGGGAGAGGGATGGTCCACTCTGGTTAGTGGCAGAAGGTGAGGACCTCTAAGAAACTCAGAAAGAGTTCTACTTTCTTATTTGGCTACTCTTGATTAATCCTACTGTTGAATTTAGAGGTCACTAATGGGAAATGCTTATTTCCACCCCCAGTCATGATCTAAGTTGGCCATCTGTCTTCTGAGAATAGATGTTAACAGAGCAGAAACAGCTCTGATGACACAAATAATCTGAATGCATGCTGCACCCCTGCTCAGTTCTTTATTGTCATCCTGCCCTTGTGGTTAGAGCAGTCATTAGGAAACTGGTGACCTCTCTTGTCCTGAAGAAGGATGTGCTCCCCCAGCTTCTCCTAGAACACTTTCTGCTTCTTCTGAGGTACCTGGGTGAACTTGTCCCTGGTAGTAGCCTTCAAGCTGTGTAGTATGTCTGCAGTCTAGACCTTGCCTCTGTGAAACAATACTTCCTCCATATCTCACTGGCAATTGGAGCACAAGGCAGGCTTCATTTCCTTCTGCACTTGCATGGTGCTGAGTGTCCAGTTAGCAAAACCCAGAAGGTGAAGCACTGACCAGTGAGGCAATGCCTGCAATAGAAGGCCGTGGCTCTAGAGAAGTGCTGCTGAGCAGGATTCCCACAGGCCCTAATGTACATCCTCAGTGAGTTGACACCTGAACTGAGGTTTCAACAGAGCTCTGTGGTGCTGTGGGACTTAAGTAGCTAGTAAGAAATACCAAGGAAGAGACTGCCAGAAAGCCTGTTTCCCAAAAGAGCTTTGACACAGCGCTAAAACTGGGATTTGGAATGGGAAACTGTCTGTTGGCATAAAATATTAGGTTTCTTTGCTTAGAAATGCAAAATCTTGCCACTTTGCATTTATTCTCAGTGCTCAAAATGCATTAGTTTATTGTCCCCTCTCTGGGGAAGAATTTTTGCATATATCTGCATTAGTCTATATTTCTAAGAGACAAAGAATGGAAATTTGTTGTTGTGAGCCTTTTTTTTTTCTTTCTAAAAGATTTTTCTGCTCCAAAGTAAGTAATGGGAGGAAAGGAGCAAACCTTTCCCAAAAGCACAACTTGAGACCTCTCAGGAACAAATCTCCAGACTGCAGGAATTCCAGGTTTCATGGAAAAAAAAATTTCTCTTTTGGCTCTTATCAAAATTATTAATCTTACTTCTTGTGAGATGAAATTAAATAACTAACAAAACCAAAATAGGAATTTAAATTCAAGTGAGAGTTACCTACATTTTGCATTTCTTCTGTTTCCCTGTTTATGTAAGAAAATAAAAACTATCATACCAGCTTGCACAACTTCCCCCACCCACCATCCCCAGATCTTTATCCCATTGCTAACAAAAAGCACAAGCCTTCACAATGGGTGAAGAAGAGGATGATAAACTCTGCCAGTGTCAACCATGGGGGATGGACATTGTAAGTTTAAAGCAGCTTTTCCTTTAATGGTGATCCGTGTGCCTCTCCTTGAGTCATGTGTCTTTAAACTACTTGCACATTTACTTTGCTAACTTCACATGGCAATTAGTTTTGGGTTTTACTTATGTGAAAGGGTAGTGTTTTCTGTTTTAACCATATGTCTGATCATTTCCCCATTTCCTTTCTCATGAGAGGTACTGAAAAAGTTTCCACTGTAATTTTTCCTAATGCTGAAAGTTCTCTCTCAGTCACAGACTGACAGAAATTTGGTTTATCCTTGTAGCAAAAGCCCTCTTTTGCCTCTGATATGCTTACTGCTCTCTTAATTAACATCTTTTCATCCTACAATATCTTTTTTGTAAGTGGAGACCAAAATCACACCCAGTGCTCAAGATAAGGATGTGTTGCATCAGTATAAAAACATTTCCTGTTTTGTTCTCTTTCTTTTGCTAGTAACTCTTCACAATCTCTTTGCCCTTGTTTGCTTCTGAACATCAGGCTTTTTTCAGAGAAAATTCACAACAACTTCGGGATGTCCTTTCCATGTAGCAAAAATTATCACTTTGCATGTGTTTGTAGGATTATTTCTCTGACAATAGAGCTTTGTGTAGTTCAACTGCTGAAAGAAACTAAATAAAGCTAGAGGACACCTGATCTCATGGCATTTCCTATGAAAATATATCTACTGCCCCAAAGCAATCATTCCGCTACAAAACTGACTGGCTTTTCAGTTAGTTTCACAGGATCTAGGAAACTTTCAACATTTGGGCCTTATCCTGGAGTGTCAGTCCTGGGTTGGTGTGTTTGGAAGAGACAGGTAGAGAGTAGGGCTGTTGCGTTCTGGCAAGTGAGGCTGAGATGTGGTGCAGGAGGACAGAGAGGTGCACCTGCTCATGTCACACAGTGCAAAGCACACTCTTCCCTGCTGGTGTGGGAGGTCTCAGACAAGCTTCTTCTCAGACAAGTTTCTGCAGGCTGTCAGCTGCAGGGGACAACTTCAGGAAGTTTGGCATATGGTCATGGACGCGGAAAGCAATTGGGCAGGAGTGCTTGAAACCTTCAGCTCTTTGAGAGCACTGAGATCCTCAGAAGCTGCTAGCAGCCTGCAGGCTCTGCTGCTGGCTATAGAGATGAGGTGAAACAGAAATGCTTACAATTGAATTTTTGGATATGAAACAGACAAGAATTGACCTCCATGTCTGGCTGAATGCCCACTGAGGACTCGTATTCCTAGTGTAGGCACTGATTAACTGTGGGTTAACCTCCTCATGGAGGAGGCAGGAGATTGGGCTCCATTGCCTCAGAGAACTGCCTCACAGAAGTCATGGACCCAAAATCTGAAGAGTAAATTACTTTAAACAATGTTTGTCTTATGTTAAGTGACTCCACCATTCACCATTCAGCATTGTTTTCCTGTAAAACTGTGGATTGCCTATATTATAATGCCTACCTCCTATGGGGAAAGCACATGGGATATTCTACTGTGTCTTTCCTGCAATGTCTGCTTCTTAGTGGCACCTTGCAGGACAGATTTTTGAGCAAAGACTCACAGATCTGTGAAGCAGTTCTGGTGAAGACTTGCCTGTATTTGCAACAGGCCATAGTTGCATAATTGTTCTTTACCATGTAGAATCCTACAGAAATTAGGATTTTGACCTGGTTGATGGTGGCAAAGTGAGTAATTGATACACCAAGACCATGTTGTGTTGTGGTAGTAGCCATGGTGACTATGGATAAGAATAAATAACTCATTTTATATTGATGGGAAAAGAAGATTGGCTCCTGGAGCAGCTCATCTCCCAAGAAGACTTGCAGGAAACAATGTGGAAAACTTTAACAAGGCTTTTGATAAAGAAAGAGTTCTCAGTTAGTGAGGGAAGCCAAAATGGATTATGTTGAGTTTCTATTTTGGAGAAACAAGCCAGGAATCTGGGGTAATAGGTGCTAAAAGGTGCTCTGCATGCTCAGAATTTCTTAAACTGGCCAAACAGGAAACATAGAGTACAATTAACATTTTCTGATATAGCCTATCCTAATTTCCATGTGAATAGCTTTCAAGAGCCAGGCCCAATGAAGGTTTTCAAGTTCATAGCCCTTCATTTTTTGAAAGGTGCTCTAAGGTCTAAGAATTAAGTGCTCTAAGAAATTTTGAACTCTAACAGAGGAGTTCTTGGGGTTTGGATGCCTGGTACTTCAACTATAGAAAAACTAACAAATATGCTGATATTTTTAATATAGAAAAAAGAACTTGGGTGGTATTTCATTTTTATGAGAAGCCTTGTTTTTCTTTCCAAAATACTTTAAACTTTCAGGGAATGCAAACTCCAAGTTGCAGCCAGATCTGATAGTAAATGTGATTAGATAATATTAAAGAGAAAAAAGTTCTTCCAAAAACTCAGTCCATAACCTAGAGAAAAAAAAAAAAAAACAAAAACATTTTCCGAAGTAGTGGCATCATAATTTTTTTAATAACTAAAGCTCTGCTTTTACATGCTGTCAGTATGTCATGACCCTTGTTTATCAGTAAGACATTAACTTCCACTAATTTGTATATATTAAGGAACAAACAAGACTATTCAGTAAGAAGTCTTTATAAACAGTATAATTTGTCAAATTACTTTCAGTGACTTTCCAGAGAATTGAAAATCATTTTAGTTGGGTAAGTTAATGAGAATTGTGTCTTACACATGCAAATCATGATTTCCAGAATGCCATGTATTTGTAGATATGTCTACCTAAGAAATTGTGTAGAAAAAACCTCTTTGTTCTCAGGGAAGATGTCAGATAGGAACAACAATGATGTGCAAAGTAATTGTTTCCACAGTAAAGAAAAAATGGAGAGGGTGCTGCTTGGAAGGAATTTAGTTTCCCATGCCCTCCGAGGGGAGTGTTGGCTCTAAGGACCTGGGACGTCTGAAATGAGTCCATGATGCTGCACCAAGAACTGGTCTCTTTAACTTAAAATTTGGAAGATTTCACTTATGGGCATCTTGTTTCTTCCCTAAAGTTATTTGGACACAAGAGTGATGGTTACTTCAGTGTTTCTTTTATGTATAAACTTAGGATAGGCTTCTTGCCCAAAGATAATTGCCTGTTCAGACTCATCCTCACCTCTGTACAGTAAGACATTCTGGCATCTAAGGACAGGACCACCTGTGGGAATGGAAGATTCTGGAGATTCTGCAAAGTGTTTTAATTTCCCTAAGAGCAACAGATGTGCTGCATAGATCCTCTCTCTGGTGGTCTTTGTGGTCGGTCTCCCCATGGGGATCCTGCTGGTGGCCTGGTGACATTCAGACATTCAGAACAGCTGCTGTTATTTTCATTCTGGCTGGCTGTATCCAGACCCTGTGGGATAGCAGTGCAGCTTCTTTCCTTTTGGGGCAAGGCATGGAGCAGAGAAATTTAGAATTTCTTTAGAAAGGGAAACTGGTTTTAAGATACAAAGGCTTTATTAGTGATGTTACGGTTTTTGTTTGAATATTGTCCTTGGCCTGACTATAAGTAAGCATAACTATCTTTGTTAGATCTTTTATAAACTGCTGGTGATCAAATAGCATACCAAGTAATACATCAATGTGCAAGCCAAAGGAAATACTTGCCATCCACACAGAAAAAAGCACAGATATGATTCTGGTTACTTTAGCCAATTACTTCCTTCAAAATAGTCACCTCTATTTTACATCCTCTGAACTGACAACTACAGTGGATTTGAAAACTTTATAAGATACTTAATATTTCTGGCTTGGTGGGATGAAGGAGTGAGATGAGTAGGGTAAAAATACTGATGTTTTTGTAAAACTTAAATTCTTGTTAATCCTTTGCTGTTTACATGCATGCCCTCACTTACTGCTGTGTGGGAGCCTGCCATGCCTGTTGACCTTGCCTGGCCACCATGGCCCCACCAAGCTGCTCTATTACCCTCTCAATAGGACAGGGGGAGGAAATACTACGAAAAGTCGATGGGTAGAGAAAAGGACAGGTGGATGACTTACCAATTATCATCAAAGGCAAATCAGACTCAGCCTGGGGAAATTATTTTGCAAATTATTAACAAAGTAGTATAGTGAGAAAAAGCCCCAAACTAATCCTATCCTCTCCCAACCCCTCCCTTCTTCCCAGGCTCAGTTTTACTCCTGAATCTCTTACCTCCTCCCGAGTGACACAGGGGGATGGAGAACAGGGGTTGCAGTCGGTTCATAACATTTTGTTTCTGTTTCTTCTTCCTTCTCACACTATTCCCCTACTGCAAAGGGGGTGTCCCTCTCTTAGGAGATGCTTCACAAACTTCTCCAGTGTAGGGCTTCCTATGGGCACGAGTTCTTCAGAAACAGCTCTGGTGTGGGTCTCTACATGGGCTGCAGCCCGCAGGAACAGACTGCTCCAGTGTGTGTCATCTTCCAGAAAACCTGCTCTTAATGGGCTCCCCTGTGGCCTCAGTTCCTGCCAGGAAAGTGCTCCAGCATAAACTCTCCATGGACTACATCTTCCTTCTGGTCACATCCACCTGCTCCTATTTGGCATCTTCCATGGGCTGCAGGAGGACAAACTGTGTCATCATTACTTTCTCTATGGTCTGAAAGGGAATCTTTGCTCCAGCACCTGGAGCACCTCCTCCTCCCCTCCTTGTTCACTGCAGGGTTGTCTCAGCCCTCACTCACAGTTGCTTTGGAGCAGTTTTTACCTTTTCTTAAAGATGTTCCCATGGGGTACTTTGGTTAGGAATGTATCCACCAACAGTGTCTGCTTGGGTAACTGTCTCAAACTTTTCAATGAAAGGAGCTATCCTTCAGAACTAGTTGGGGACCAGCACCTTCATCACCCACAATGTGGGTGGTACTAGGACTGAATGATCAATCATAAAGGCTAGGGGAAACTTTTTTCTTGGAAGAAGTCCATCTCTGTTAGAATACTATAAATCTTGAAAAATCTTTCTAATTTCCCTTTTACACAAAGTGTGAGATGCCTTTGCTAGCCACAGGAAGGGCACCACAACACAGAGGAACAGGAAGAACACTTGTCAGCAGGCTGGATTCCCACCAGCCAAAAAACATTAGACCTGACACAAGTGCAGGCACACCCAACATCATCTTCCCCTGCCATCCTACCATTTGCCAGTTCCACCAGAGTTCCCTGGGTTGGCCTTAATAAATAGAGATAGTGAAACCCTTTCTGGTAGGGTCCCTTGTGTCTGAATGTTTCCCTAGTGTGGGCACTGACAGTTTGCAAGCAGGGTGCAAAAATTGTACCTAGCAAATGTTTCCTGTCTAATAGGATTAGGTATTAGGCAAGCAGGGCTAAATGTCCTGCTAGGCCAAGCACTATTTCTTGGAGCAAAGTGAACTGTGATGGTGAACTGTGATTTCTGTTTTACTATCTCTGCTTTTTATCTCAGGACTTTATCTTTTTCAATCTCATTAATCTTCCTCTTGCATGCTTGAACTCCTAACTCTTAAGATGTCAGTAACTTGATTCAGTCTGGGTTTTCACTTTTTATATCTTGTGTGGCTTCAGTTTGCATATTTTTCACAGCCTAGGAGTAATTTTGCCAACATATTTGAGTTAAGTTCATACACTCATGCTGTACCAAAACATTCATTGAAGCACTGATGGTTGAATCTCTGCATCGTTGGCTCCTAACACTGGCAAGGACCTGTGGGGCCAGCTACATTCAACTTGATATTAAATAGCTCTTCAACACTGAGTGGCAGTTCCGCTAGGTTCCCAGCAAATTTCCAGTGCTTCACTACCTTACCTTTAAAAAGATTTTTCTGCTGTCTTGCTTAACTATCCCCTGCTTCAGTTCAAACCTATTATTTATCTCTTTACTTTGAAAACAGAGGATTCCCTTGCTTACTGTAGTGCTATGCATACAGGCTGCCAAGGGAGCAATTAACCTCTCAAAAAAATCTCTTGAGGTATTTCTGTAAGCTCTTTTTTCCATTAACTTATCAGTAGGGTTTTGTTTTAGAAGATGGGCCAAAAGTTGCGAGGCATTCAGCATAGAGTTTAGTTTCTTCTGAAAGCTGCAGAATGGCTTTTACTCAGCTGGCAAGTATCTGCTTTAGCCAGAACCCCAGTTTCCCATCTGCACCATGATCTGGGAACAACCTGGGCATGGGGAACAGACTACAGGATTAAGAGGTCTTCTGAAGTATAGAGCAACACTGTAAGCACCACTGATTTCAGTGGACTTTATGACAGAATAATCTTTTATGTGTCCAGAAAATTGAAGTTAGCTTTACCTGAATATATTTAACCTTTTCCTAGATGAAACTGACATGTTGTGATTAGAGGATATTGAACCCACCACTGAATGCAGATGGTTAGTCCAGAATTTTTGCAGAAGTCTCTCACATCAGGAAATGAGGAAGACCTTGATTCTGATGAAACCTCACAAAACTTAGCAGGGAGTAGTTTGGGAGCTTTTGAAGGTAGGAGTCTGAACTGTTTGATCAAAACATTGTGAGATTTCATTGTTGCAGGTTGGTTGGCTTAATTTTTAGCTCTTTTGGTTTTTTTTTTGTTTGTTTGTTTGTTTTGTTTTTGTTTGGGTTTTTTTTGTTTGGTTTTTTTTTTTTTTTTTTTTTTTTTTTTGGTCATATGGGAAGTGCAACCTCCAGACCACTTCAAAGGTAATGCTATACCAAGAACTGGGGAGACCATGGGTGAGACATAGGTAAGATTTTTGCATACTGGCATATAATTGCTACATCTTTGTGTATTGATGTGGAGTTGTTGCATGCTGACAGCAGAGTCCCAGGAACACTGGAAGGGACAAATGGAATTCACAACTCTGACAGGGAAGGGAAATAAAAGTCTGAGTGACCATAAGATAAAATCTTCTTTCCCTCAGAGACTTAATTTAGCTGTTGGTACAGATAACTGGTTTTTCAGCACCTTCTTTGATCAGCTTGGCTTCAGTGAAGCAGTTTCCTTCATTAAAAACTGTTCCTGATTCTCCAGAGACTTTTCAAGCTGTTCTCAGGGAGCTGCTACTTGACTAGATCATGCTTGTTATTTGTTTTCAAGTAAAATCTGTTTCAAAGTGCCTTCTGCCATCTGAGTGTCACCTCTCTGTGCTCCCCAGCCAGCAGATTTATTACACTATAATTGTGCTAAAAAGGAATAATTTGCAACAAAGGGAAACCTATGCTAGCGGTGAAAGATATCTGATTAATTGGAACTATGAGATGCTATCTCTTATATGCTAGCACTACTTGGTGGGAGGTGTCTCAGAATGAAGCTGTGTATCTTGCTGCTACAGATATGAACGGCCCAAGCCAGATAAAAAGGGCTCACAGTAACATCTGGTACAAGGTAAGCAGAGAAATCTCTGCAAAAGACCCATCCACAGAGAACAAGCCACTTCTCTGCTTTCTGAATTTTCCAAATGGTAGGTCAAATTTTTATGTTGTCCTTTAACCAGAAATAATAGAAGTATTTGATTAGAAAGTTTATTTCAGTTTACTTATGTACTTCTTTATCTTGAGAAATAATATTAGACTAAAATAGTGGGTATGCTTCCAAAATAGACAAATAGTGTTGGGACTAACATAAAACTTAACCTTGTAGGGAAGTGTATTTAGAAATGGATTTTGCCATCAGTTTCCTGGCATATATTTTTTACTAATTAGGCAAAGACACAGAAAATCTTTACTCTGCAATTGATTTTTCAGAATTTAGCATATTTATGTATTTTTTGTTTAAAAATATTTTTTAAGAATGTGTATATCAATTCTAGAAATTCCATGCTTTCTTACTGAAATTCCTAAATTTTACACCTACACCTGTAACTAGTGTAATTGTTATTAACTCTTGTGAATGCTAGTTCTGGAATAAGTTCAGTTTTAATGTTGCAATTGTAATAGGATGTTTTCAGTTGGAATGGATTTTCTAGTTTGATAGAAGAATGAAAATCACCTCCAAAAGGTGTATGGGTTGTATGTATCAGTTAAAAAATCCCACAAAACTGCTCTTTCATGGTATGTTTACATTGTAAAATCTGTCAAGTTTTTTTGGCAGAAATTGTAATACTATTTTCAGGTTTTTAGTAAGCAAGGTAATGTTTATCACTTATATAAACAATATTATAAACATTTTGTTGGAAAGCAGAATTTTGGAAACAGAAAATTTCCAAAATTTTCTGAATAGAAATCAGAAATATGTTACTAACACAGTTGCCTTCAGAAAAGCAATGAGTTATGCCCCACAGACCATGGCTTCTGCAGTATACGTAGTGGGTTCCCCATTCTCTCACCTTCCTTTGGTAGTGGATCATTAGGAACTAGATTTTGACCTCCTCAGATAGTTATCCCAAATTTTGGATCTAGTGCTCTTCAACACTGCACTGAAGTTTTTGTTTACAGAGCTTAGGCTTACACTCATACCATGCAGTCATTCTAAGCTATAGAAAGAAGCTGTAAGGAACTGCAGAACCAATCCTTTTCTGTTTTCTGTCTGGACCAGCAACTTCAGATTCAGTTCATATTGAGGAAATCTGGAGTTTACTGCTGACTTTGGAAAATGCAAACCTTTTTAATTGCATGAACTCTTTGAATTTTAAAGAACAGTCCTCTTTAATTAAAGCCCTGTATAAAGTAAATATTCATGCAGGAGACCTCCAAACACTAATTAAACTGCTGCTGGTATACAACAACATAAAAATGGAGGGAAAACTAAAAAGCAATCACCAAATTTGACAACGAGCATCTCAACTACAATATTTTACATTCTTCTGGTGCAGGCTGGAAGCACAGTATATGTAAAGACTCTCAAAGACAAATTATCTTAGTAAACAGATGGCTAATGGCAACAAACCCTAAGACCCTAACTCTAAGAAACTAACCCTAATGCCTAACCCAAACCCTAACCCCAACTCAAAACCTAAACCTAACCCTAAGCCTAGAGACCCTAACCCTAAACCCTAACACAAACCCTAAGCCTACCCCTAAACCTTAAACATAAATGCTAAGCCTAACCCTAAACAGCCTAACCTTAAACACCCTAACCCCAAACCTAACCCACAATCCCTAACCTCTAACACTGACCCCAAACCCCTAACCACTAATGCCAACCCTAAACACTAACTCTAACTCCAGCCCTTGAGACCCTAGCACTGGAGACCCTAGACCCTAACCCTAACCCTGGAGACTGTAACCCTAACCCTAGAGACCTAACCCCTAACCCTAAACCCCTAACCCTTACCCTAGCCCTAAACCCTAACTCCAACACTGACCCCAAACTTAACCCTAACCCTACCCAAATTGCAAATATGGAGATAGGAAATTATAACATTAATTAGGAATTTCTTACTCCTGAATCATTCTGGCACTTGTTAGAAAAGTTGGTGAGTGCAAGTAATTGACTGCCTCCCTTCCTGGACAAAGCTGTATCTCAAAAATGATGAAAGCACATTTCCTTGCAACTTTCTGGTAATCACCAGCATTCCATTTCTAGAGCTGAAATAGCATTGGCAAAAAGGGACTTCAGAGTGTCTCCAACAGTGGTATTACTTGTGACTAAATTCCTAATAAACCCTTACAAATAAAATATCAAATGAGGAAAAACCCTCATTTCAGAAAGACTCCAAACAGTCTATGAAAAAAATCAATCAGTTCATTTTTTGTCATCTTGCTGAGGTATCACTCACTTAAATAAGATAGCTCTAAAAAATAGAAGAGCAGTTAATATAACTGCTGGCATACCTTGTTTGGGGCAAATAATTTGCTGGAACAAAATCAAACACTTGGTGGGAAAAGGCTCCCAGTAGAGAAGGAATATTCTGGATATTTTTGCTTCCTGCTAGTGTTAGAAATAACTTCTAGGAACAAGCTTCATGCTCTAAATCATGAACAAAGATGAATGCTTTGCTGTGCTGGTGCAGTGAATTTCAGTGTGCCACTCTGTGATGAATCTTTTTCTCCTAAGGTTGTGTCCAGTCCCAGGTCACTCATGAACCCTGTTCTAGGCCATTTTGTTCATTCCTTCCAGGGCAAAACTCTTGATGTTAGTGTTGAAAAGTGCCCTCTAAAAATCTGTTCACCTGGCCAAAGGTTCCCTTAAAATTAAAAAAGTCAACACATTTGCACTTGTATGTGCAATAATGCTTTTCTCCAGCAATAATGAAAGCAAGTAGATCCTCACACATAATATTTCTCCTGACTGGTCACTCACTTCCTATAAAGGGCATGGGATCGGCTTCACTGTGACATTAATGCTGAGATGCTGCTTCTTTTGGTCTAAGCCTCATCTTTCCTGTGATTTGTGAATATCCCTGCACAACACCTACAGTGAAATTCTCACACTTTTCAAACACTAAGTTTTGTTATTGTTTTTTCAGAGTTTAAGAATAACCCTCTGGATATTATTAAATCTTCTAAAAGAAGAAACTTCCCATATCAACACAGAGTTGATGATATTTCTGAAGGATCAAAACTGAGTTTGCTCTGAATTTCAGACTTGGCAAAAACATAGGACTTGATAAGTCTTTTCAATGTTTATTTAGTCTGGAAGTTTTTGGCACTGAAATAAAAATTCCTTGCAGTAAGTGTGACGACAGTACTTACATCTCTTGCCTGTTTTTCACTACTCCCCTTGTGCTCACTATCTTCAAGATAAATTATATTTCCTTTCTAACTTGATTTCTTTTGAAAACAGCTTGTCCACTGTCTGTAGGACCCTGTGACTGCTGCTTGCTCATACAGGACAATAGAACCCACTGCTCCGTGATCTGCAGTGAAGAACTACGTTCAAGGCTTTTTAATGGTAAGTAGAATGCTTACAGCTACTTATTATAGCTGGATTGCATGACTGCTGTCTCCTGAGATATTCCTGGATTAGATAATGCCTATGATCAAATGCTCAGGTTTTTTAAATAAAGGGTTTTGCTGGAGAGTTCATGAGCCACACCACGAGGTGTGAATTACAGCTGGTGCGTATCTGTCGGGCACAAATTAAAACATCAGTGAGATACAGTATCTGCCCTGCTGCTGTTAGCTAAGTACAATATTATGCTCCTTTACCTACCTTTCCAGTCCACATCTTCAGTCCCCCTTCACCTTAGCATTGTTTATGACACACACCTGGTTTTAATCTTACTGATAAACACTTACCTAGAGAAGATGTCACTGAAGATTACTCCCCTTTCATAAAAAGATAAAAAAGTATTGTGCACCTAAGCAACTGATTGGATGTCACCTTAATTCAAAGCCAGGATCTGTCCTTTTCTAAGTTGAGGTACAGTTTCTCTGCACTTGACTGTGAAGAGAATGCCAATGTACATTTATTTTCCTTTTTTTTTTAAAAAGCAAGCAAGTTAAAAGAGGCTTCTGCCTCAGGAGAACCATGACAGAGTAATTTCCTGACTCCCATTAAACTAAGTCATAACTGTAGTTTCAATGATGATAGAACAAATAACATCACCACAAAGCTGCAAAACCGCTGCAGAGACCCACACAGACTCTACAGAGCAGCTTACATGATGCAGTCTGTCACTGCATGACATGATTTTCTGTTCGATTTTCTGATGTACATCAATACAGCATTACTAATGCAGTCAGAGTATATTCTAAGAGATCAATGTTTTTCTTCCTTAGAAATATGATGAGGCATCTAGATTTGATCCTCCTATCTACCTTGTTCTCGGTTTCCATGACATCTGAAACATGTAAGTCGCATTTTAAAAATACTTTCTGAAAACGTTTGTTTTGTAGAAATGCATAGGCTGTTTCCAAATTGGTGCTTTTATTTTTAAGCCTAAAGTTAGTGGGTTCACCTCAAGCCAGAAATCACAACTTAAAATCTAGCTTTTAATGTATATTAAAATGCATCAAACACTGTCCATTTCTATGACAGCAAGTCTAGGTTCAACTTCTGCCAGTTGACACCTCTGCAAGCAGAAGGAGAAGGGTCTTCTTGAAAGAATTTGAGAGTATCTGGTGCTCCAGGTCCCAGCTGGGCCCAAACTCCAAGAGCATACTTCAATTGTGCTGAGCAGTGCATATGCATATGCATAGGCACGCTGATAAATCAGGGGTGTAAATGGGTGCTGTCCTCCATAGAAATGCTCTTTAATGTCCCAAATTTGGGGCTGTTAAATGAAAAATGCAGTGGGACAATAATGTTTCCCTGCACAGGGAGGATGTCCAGGACAGCAAATTATTTCTGATGGGCCAGCTCTACTGACTCAGCTGTTGCACAGCACTCGTGTACTTCTATTCTCTAGTTGAGATGCTCATTTGTCTGAAAAATTCTGTAAGATATGATCTCTAAATATTTCTCCATATTGTCAATTTTACAATAGGAATGCTAAGACTCAAGCAAATTATATTTATTTAGATGCCAAATTCTGCCGAAGAATTTGCCAAGATGATTTTCAGAGATGTCACTGAGTTCAGATGAGGCCTTTAATTTTCAATGTCTTCCCTCTCACACTATTTTTCCTCAAAGAAATCTGTATTTCCAATGTGTTCCATCTTTGGCAGGGCAATGCTGCTTTTTGTGACCCCACTGATATGTCCCAGTGCCTTTGCAAGACACTTTGTGGGTGGGAAAACTTAAAATTATGGCGTTTGGGTTACTCATAATCATACCTGGCTAATTTAGGAGCCCCAAATTAACAAGCGAGATGACAATATCATTGGAAATGGACCACTTCTTTATAAAGAACCAGAGCAGATATGTTCATCATGTAGAAACTTTCACCTCCTGCTTTGTGCACCTACATATCTAAAGCCATCACTCCAAATGTCAGTTTTGATAGACACTATTTTGGTTAGCTGTTTGGTTATCTACTCTCCTTTTCATTCTCCCTTATCTACTGCAGTTCCTCTGCCAATCTCAATCTTTGTCCTGTCACCGTCCTTGCTCATACTCCCATATTTTTCTTCTAAGAATGCAGTTTAACTTTCAGATTAATGTTTGTTTTCAGTGGGCAGTACAGTATACTATTCAGGTACCTGATCACTTAAATATTTGTCAAAATTTCTTGATTGTGTTTTTTTCTGGACTAATTTCAGTATTCAAAAGTAGAAGTATACTAAGTCAAAAAAATTTTAAAAATTTAGTGTCTTACTCTTAAATTTTCTTATGTGTGACCACATGGGGTCTATTTTTCTAAGCTTCTTATTTGTCTCAATTATTTCTGGTATCTTTTCATCTTCCCACCTTCTCATCAGGTTCTTCCTCTCACATTATCACATTGCTTTCATTTTTTCCCATCCCATTTTCATGAACTTCAGAGAGAAGTTTTTTGTTTGTGTTTTTATTTTAGTTTTCTTAAAGCTCTATTCTACAGACTTCCTTCTTCTGTGATTTTTTTCTTCCAGGAAAAAAAAAATCAATTTAATTTCTCTGTATTAAAAAGGCAGGAAAAAGCACTCATCCATTGCATAAGTGAATATTCATTAGACTAAAGTACGGAAAGATAACTACATTAAAGCCAGTATTTTTCTTTGTGTTTTAACTTGTGTTTTGAATAAAAACCAGCATTTTAGGCAAAGATTTACACAATAAGTTCATTGTAAGGAATCACTATTTTTTTAATTAAGTCCTCTTGTTTTTTACAGTGTGTCTGCTTAGAACCTAGGGATTTGTTTGCTTGTTTATTTGTGTCCCCCACATTAGTTACTGTTTTTGGAAAGAAAGGGTTCCATAACTCAAGGTAAACAAAATTTTTATTGAAAAACAATCCAGTGGAAATAAGCTTGTATCATCTCTGAAAGCTCAAGGAGGGTAGAGGGACACGACTGGCCTACCTGATCCAGGAATGCCAAGTTCTCTGTCTCAGCGGACAAAGGTTTAATTTATGTGAGATTTTAATCTCTTGCTCATTTGCAGTTGATCCTATAGAAGGTGAGGCTTTGGTTATAAAATGTCCCAAATGGAGTTCATCTGTGAAAATCATCTGGTATCGCATGGATACTCAAAAAATAATTCCTGCAGAAGAGGAGGGATCACGAGTATTTTCCACAGAACAATTTCTTTGGTTTCTGCCAACTTCTAGAGAGGATTCTGGAAACTACACTTGTATAACACATTTGTAAGTGCCACATGGAAAGTGGAAGGTGTAAGACTGGCAAGAATATATATTTTGATAATATATTCTTCTAATTTTAATTTGTGGAAATGATGACTTTTTTTTCATAAGTTTTCACCCTGCAGCTGCTATTTTTATGGCAGATCATTAAAATCAAGCTATGACTGAATACAGTAGTCATCCACATGTTTATAGAATGACACGCATTTGTTATAATTATTAATATATTCCATATAAAAAATGCAATAATTGACATACATTATTCCATTTTTTAAAGTTCAAGTAATCGCACAAAGTTGTACAACATGAGCGTGCAAGTGCATTCATACAAACCAGGAGAATGTTTCCCAAGTAGGATTCATTACCCAAATGACACTGGAAGAGGAAAAATTGCTTGTCCTACCATTGACAACTATAAGAATGCTACAATTGTCCACTGGTATAAGGTAAATAAAACGCTGATTGTGCCAGTGTAGGTCAGAATACCGAAAAGCTCTTTGCAACCAAACACATTTTTCTTTTTCAGGACTGCAAACCTCTTCAGGGACAGAGATACCTCAAGAAAGAAAAATATATTTTTATTGACAATCCAAGAAAGGAGGATGATGGTTATTATACTTGTCAATTTATTTATACCCATAAAGGAAGTGTGTTTAATGTATCAGCAACAAGAATTTTCATAAGTGAGGGTAAGACAGTAATTCTGTAGCTTGCCAAGATAAAAAGACTAATGTCAACTTAGTGCAAAGGAAGCCTCTTTTGTACATTAAAAAGAAAAACAGTTTTGGTTGGTTTGTTTTATCATCTTATTTAAGATTTAAATCAGCTTTATTAGATGAAGTTTGTGGATGGCCATCCACATAGAGCAAGATAGGGTAAAGGCAGGCCTTGTCTCATTCAGTTTTTTATTTAAAAGATTCTGATGACCCTGGTTAGGTGCTGTGGTTGGTGGAGTTCTCTGGTAGCACATTTCTGAAATGAAGGATCTCCTCAGTGGGATGCCACAGTGCTCTGCTTTCTGTTTTTTGAGGGCAGCAGAATTTGTGGCTAGTGAGTATTATCTGGTGATCACTAGATCAGTCATGTGTTGATGGCCTACAATTTAATGTCTCTTGGTCCATCTCAACTGTCTAACATTTGTTTGATAATCGGACTGAAAAAACTTTAAAATTTGTCTTGAATGGGACAAAATGAACAAGATATATATATGAAAACGTATGGATCTCAGTAATTACTATGTCTCTGTGATTTTGAACATACCCAGTATGACTAAGGTGTGTTGACTTTGGGTTGCCTCTAGGATGCAGTCTCTTCAGGGAGGCTTTGTATTTGGATGGTGTCCAGGAAAGGGCACACAGCAATTTGCAGTTTCAGATTACATCAACTTCCAAAACTTCAAAATGCATCTTCAGTTCTGCAATCAGATCAGTAGAAAAATAGTCAGAAAGACCTTTTCTTGGGGGGTGGTGGAGGGCTTGAGTTTGGTTCATGTGGTTGTTTTATTGCTGTTTAGTTTCTTTGTTTGGTTGGGTTTTTTTAAAAAAAGTAATGTCCATTTGCAGACTGAACATCAGGCCTTTTTGCTCTGAGGAGGCACACAGCTTGTGGGCAAAACACAGGCTTGGAGCGTGGGGGCCTTGGATGCAGTTTTTGCTGCTGTGCCCAGATCTCAGTAGCAGAGTTCATTCTGATTGTTCTGAGCTGGACAGAAGAGACAGGAGACAGATTTGAGCAGAGACTGAATTCAGTGCCTTTCCTCCTTTTCTACCTACATATTGCTCTACATGATCACAATCATGTTTTACATGATACTTCTCTGCCTAACAATTTTTGTTTGAACGTAGTTCCATCAAAACTTCTCTAACTGTTCTGTAATATGGTTCTTCCTGGGTTACAACAAAAATTTCTGGGTTTTATTTGGCCCAAAGACATTCAAATTTACAAAAGCCTATGTTACATCCAGTCAGATCTTTAAGTTCACTTAACTTTCTTTTAAAATCCTTGCAGAAAGAAGAGATTGCAACATAACATATGAAATCTGGGCTGGGTTTGGCATGTCTGCTCCAGGTTTTTCTAAATTCAAAGTACTTAATGACAACTTCTTTGAGTTTTTATCAATTAGTATGCTGAGGAGTGGAGCTGTTCTGTTTTGTTAATATTAGAGAATTATGATATACATTCCTGTTGCCTTGCAGATCCATGCTGATCCAGAGGACCTTCTGCCCCTGAATGCTGGCAGCTAAGAACTTAGCATAGTCAGATAGCTGGGAAGTTACTGGCTCTCTCCTGATATCTATTTTATCATATCCAGTCAGTCTTGGAAGTGGGGACTGAAATGTGTTCCTACAGATTTTTTTTTTTTTTGGAAATATGGGTTTCACAGAGGTGCCTTGAGATGGAAAAGCTTAATGAGGAAAGGGTTAGAAAACAATATGTTTAGAGTTCAGATCCTGCATAGAAGTACATATTAGCTATTTTGTATAATGGATATGAATAATTTCTCAAATGTCTCTTAAAAAAATCCTTGAACAGCTGAGAAAACACACAAGTCTATAACAGCATTTGCTTTTTCCCCCTCACTCAGCAGTTAAAGCAGTATTTCAAAACCTAGATTTTTTCCTTACTTTCTATGTACAAAGGTAACAATTAAATAGATGGTGAGAAAATAGTGAAAATATTAACATCTACATACTCCCCAGATATATTTGATTGTAGGAATAAAACCAGATGGTCCCAACAGGTATGTGAAACACTGTTTGCAATTCTGTTTTGTGATCATAAAATATTAATTGTACAGATTACAAACCTTATCCTACAAAATGTGTTTTCACAACTTGTTATTGTATGCTTTCTTTTCCTCTTTAATTTCTAAAGTGAAGTACTCACCGCTACCACCTCAAATCATATTTCCAAAGAACAAAGATACAGTAGAAGCAGAGCTTGGTGAGTAAAAAAATTAATTTGTTTTTGAATTAACATTTTGTAGTGGTCTAGCAAACACAGGTATCTTCAAGAAGATGTAATGACGGAACTTTTCATCACAGTTTTGCACTGTAATGTTTACCAGATTTAATTCCCTCCAGGCCCAGGTGTGTGAAATTAGATATAATTGATGGATTATTTAGTCATTAAGTGAAGTTTAAGACAATGTAAATAACTTGTTCTAGTCTCACTGGGATAAACTAGGTTTATTCACAGAGTGAATCGTTACATCTCAGCTGAAAGGTGACAGCTTCCATTCACTTCAAAGAGGGCTGTGGCTAAATCCCTTGAAACTGCTTGGTGGTAGCTCTAAGAGGGAAGGATGGACTATTGTGACTAGAGCTACTCCTTACTACTTTCAGTTCCCATGTGGAAATAGTGCTTGTGTCTCTGTTGAGGAGTAAAGGAGAGCAAGGAACTGATTGCTGGTCCTGAGGCTGAGGAGCACTGCCTTCTCATGTCCATGTTGGCTAGCAGTGATGAGATCAGTCTGCTTGGAAGATACTGGGAGGGCCGAAGGACAGGTCCAAGCAGAGAATTTAGACAGAGTGGTTGGACAGCCTACAACGTAGAGCTTGCTCCTGGGGCTCCCTTCTCTTCAGGGCTATAGATGTTCTCAGGGATTCAGATTCATTCTGGGTAACTTGCACTATCAGGACAACGTGTTCCTGATAGGAATGAGAGTTGTCAGGGGTTTTTCTGTAGTCAGTGGAGAAGGGTGAAGCTCTCCAGCAAGAGACTAAACCCATCTGAAATCTAAATAGGTAATCCAGGATGCCTGTCTCCGAGGGCAAGTGGGGTGAAGTTGGGCAGTGGGAGAAGAGATTGTAACTACCACTCCTGTTTCTGTCCTATAGCAAGACTGCCCTGGTAGCAGATACTGCAGGGGTCCACAGACCTCTCTGAGCCATGTGCTGGGGCTCAGAGACTCGTCAGCTGACACACATTCCCATTCTGTTTTCATCTTTCCCCCAGTTGTTTTGTTGCTCAGAAATTAGATGGCCTCTGCTCCAGGACAAGCTTTCTCTAGTAAGATGGTCAGTGCCTAGTGCTCTGTGCGCTCTGCCTATTGCTGTGGCACTGCTTACACAGAGCAAATTCAGTTTACATTTAAAACCCAATTGCTATGCTGGTTCTATTGTCTCCTGTTTGCAAACATGAAGGGAATTCTCCATGCTTCCTGTACTGGTTTGAAAGCAAAACCAGTGAGAGACTCCAAGTCAGAAGTACAATTTAATAAGAGAAAAAAGAAAAGAAGTAAAATAAAGTAAAATAAAATAAATTCAATAATACAAAATACTGACAGAGTCAGAATACAACCTGACACCCTGTTAGGGTGGTAGTAGCAGTCCAGATGAAATGGTCTTGCCAAAGCAGTGATCCTGAGTAGAAGGTCTGGTAGCTCTTGTCCTCTGGGAATCCAGTGGGAAAAAGGCCTCCAGTGCTGCTCCAAACCCTGGATTATATCCATGTGGGAATGCTTGGCTCCTCCCCCTGGGAGGAGCATCTCACAATGGGCTGATATC